>JAZHYW010048685.1:0-83630 GCA_037355805.1 Ixodes ricinus
CGCGGCCGCGATCGAAGACAAAGAAGATTTGGAAGAGAACGAGGTGGGGCGCGCGCGACCGAGCAGGATTTTGGAAGCTAAGCACGGACCGCAACGGTCGGCCTGCAGATCGCTCAAGAGCTGCTACGGTCAGCGGAGCGCTGAGTCTAGCGGTCTGGTCGACGGAACCTTCGCCGGACTCCGACACGTGGGGCTGCCATGCACAGCTCCCAGCCAAGTCTGCGCTACGACCTCCAACCATCGAGGCGAAGGCAACCGCCTTCACGAGGACACGCCACGGAGGACTCGTGAGCGAGATTCACCTGATGTGTCTATGACTTGACGGAACTTTGATTAGTGTTGAGACGCGTATAGAGATTTCTTTATTGTGCTTTTTTTTTCATGTAATTCCCTTTCTTTTCTGACGGTTTACTTTTATCTTTCTTTCTCATATTAATTATTCCGCTCCTTTAAATAATATAACGCATTTCTCATTCCCGAAACTCTCATGGTCTTTGTCTTCCTCTTTTCCCAACGGGCGTGACAATTTGGCGAGCCTGCCAGGATTATTAGCCCACTTATCAAATCACGCTTGTTTGGGAGAGCGGGAGCACTGTCATGGCTAGTTCCGGGATTGTAGAAACTGAGAAGCTGATGGCGGCCGGAAGAGAGCTAGGGTACGCTGGGGAAGAGCTCAGGAACTGGGTCGAGCGAGAAAAGAATTATTTGAGAGAAGAGCGAGCACAGGCGCGCGAGGCGGCAAAAGAAGAACAACAAGCGAGAGAACGCGCGTGTCAGGCCGAAGCCATCAGACTAGACAAAGAACGCGAGATTTTAGAGTTACGAATCGCGGCTCAGGAAAGAGAAACTCGCGTGGCACGAGACGAGGGGGACCGAAGTAATTCAGCTGGGCCAAGTCATCGGGCAAGCCCTCATAAGCTTATTCCGCAATACAACGAGAAGCGCGACGACCTCGACGCTTATTTGCAAAGATTTGAGCGTACGGCGACAGGTCTAGAATGGCCACAAGAGAAGTGGGCAACCACCCTGAGTTTATGTCTAACGGGAGAGGCATTGAGCGTCGTTGGTCGCATGACTCCTGCGGACGCGATGGATTACACCAAGGTGAAGCTCGCGCTGCTACAGAGGTTCCGATATACCAAAGAAGGTTATCGTGAGAAATTTCGTGATGCGAAACCGGGAGACGGAGAAACTAGACGACAGTTTGCGGCGAGGTTGGCCGGATATTTTGATAGATGGTTGGAAGTTGCAGAAGTGGAGAAGAGCTTCGTGGCGCTACGAGAGACGATGCTCATCGAACAGTTTATTACAACATGTTCCAGCAAGCTAACCGTTTTCTTGAAAGAAAGGGACTGCAAGACGCTAGACGATCTGGCAGGAAAGGCTGACGTGTTTCTAGAGGCGCAAGTTCAACCGAGCAATGTAAAAGCGAAAGGAGACGAACGTGAGTTTAATACCAGCATGAGGACATCCGGTAACGCGCTCAAGGATGATGTAAGGAGAACTCTCCGATGTTTCTTGTGTAATAAGATAGGGCACAAGGCAGAGAACTGCCAGAGCCGAAGCAAATGCTCTAGACCACCTACGTGTTGGCACTGTGGGAAGCCGGGGCATAAAGCTGAAAGATGCAACCTGAGGTCTGGGGATAAGCCCCAAGTTTCTTGCCTATGGACAGCATCGGATGAAAGGCAAGGGGAACCGGACGATTCCTACATTACCCTCAAGAATGGAGGCAGGATCCCAGTTGTAAATGCGGCCGTTGGACGAGCACCCAAGTTCTTGGTGGAGAACATGCCTGTAGTGGAAGGTCGTGTTGGGGAACAGAAGGTAACAGTGCTGCGGGACACTGGCTGTAATACCGTAGTTGTGAAAAAGAGCCTAGTCCCTGTCGAGTGCTACACTGGCAAATCGAGCCCTGTATTTTTGCTTGATCGAACCGTGAAATACCTCCCAGAGGCTGAGATCTTTGTTGATACACCTTTTTCACTGGAAAAGTTATCGCAAAGTGTATCGACAATCCACTGTACGATTTGGTTCTTGGCAACATCCCCCAGGCAAGAGAAGCGCATGAGCCGGACCCGGCCTGGAATTGCGACCAACAGAGGAGCAACAAAATGCCACCGCGGACCGAGCATCTGGGTTGCGAGGACACGGAAGAGCAGAAAATTGAGAAGAACCGAACCGTGTCATCAGGACACGTCCCGAGTAGTCACTCTACAAGGATACATGCCGGCGTCGCCGGGCTTGGACAGACGAAGAACGGTAGCGATAGAGGACAGGCACCCTTGAACGTACCGCAGGTTCCAATCCTCGAAACGACAGCAGAGGAGCTCTCGAGGGAGCAGAGGAATGACCCATCCCTGAAGAGATGCTTCGACAACGTGGGAAAGGTGATAAGGAAACACAGATGCCGCACAAGATATGACATGGTGATTCGAAACAACTTGCTTTTCCGAAGCTGCGTGTTCGCCACTGGGAGAAGCATTGAGCAATTAGTGCTCCCAACGAGATACAGACCAGCTGTGTTGTCAATGGCGCACGATGGCATCATGTCTGGACATCAAGGTGTGAAGAATACGCTTGCATTGGCGACAGAAGAGTTCTTCTGGCCCGGAATTCAGAGCGACATCAAGCGGTATGTTCGCTCATGCGACGTCTGCCAACGAACAGTGCCAAAAGGAAGAGTGGGCAAAGCACCTCTGGGGACCATGCCTACAATCGACACACCATTCAAGCGAGTGGCAGTCGACATCATCGGGCCAATTAAACCAACAGCAAGTTCGGGCAACCGATATATTTTGACGATGGTGGACATGGCCACAAGGTACCCGGACGCTGTCCCCTTGAGGAACATTGGGACAGAGCAAGTGGCAGAAGCGCTTTTAGAGATGTTTGCCAGGTACGGCATTCCATCAGAGGTCCTTAGCGATCGAGGCTCCTGCTTCACCTCAGATCTCATGAAGGAGGTGAGCAAACTTCTTTCGGTGAAGCGTCTACTGACCACCCCTTACCACCCGATGGCGAATGGACTGGTTGAGAGATTTAACGGAACCATCAAACAGATGATGAAACGAATGTGTCAGGAGAGGCCCAAAGACTGGGATAGGTACCTTCCGGCATTGCTGTTTGCCTACAGAGAAGTCCCGCAAGCAAGCCTTAAGTTCTCACCTTTTGAGTTGCTCTATGGGAGGAAGGTGCGTGGACCTTTGGCCATCCTCAAGGAGATATGGTCCAACGAGTCTCTCAAAGCTGACCTCAAGACGACCTACACCCATGTCCTAGAATTAAGAAATAAACTGGAGGGGACATGCGAGTTGGCTCACCATTGTTTGGAAGAAGCCAAGGGCAAGTACAAAAAATACTACGACAAGAAGGCCGTCAACCGCCAACTGAGACCAGGGGACTTGGTTCTCATTCTGCTTCCAAGTGATCACAATAAACTGATCATGCAATGGAAGGGACCCTTTGAAGTCTCAAGTAGGAGAAATGAAGTCGACTACGAGCTTGATGTGGGCGGAAGAAAGAAAGTATTCCACGTGAATATGTTAAAAAATATGAAGAAAGGCAAGAGTACGGGATAAATCGGCAAAGTTGCGGCGCAGCAACGCAAGACTTCAGCGGGAGGACTCCTTCCGAAAGAAACACCGCAGAACAGTCTTGGCAGGATGTCGTCGTCAACGAGGACCTACATGACAAGGAAAAAGACGAGGTATGGAGACTGATTGGACAATACCAGTCGGTGTTTTCAGATCGACCCGGCCAGACCAACTTGGTGACGTGTGACTTGAAACTGACCACTGAGGAACCAGTCCGGGTGAGACAATATCCGTTGCCCTTTGCTGTCCAAGACGTAGTGGAAGAGGAGATCTCGGAGATGCTACAGCTGGGAGTCATCGAGCGGTGTACGTCACCCTACAATGCACCAGTCGTGATCGTTAAAAAGAAAGACGGGTCCAACAGATTTTGCGTGGATTATCGAAGATTGAATGACGTGTTGAAGGTAGACGCGGAGCCTATCCCAAGGATTGATGTCACCTTTGCTAACGTGGGACGAAAAAGGTTCTTTTCGAAATTTGACTTATCAAAAGGATACTGGCAAATCCCGTTGGAGGAGTCGGCCAAAGAGAAAACTGCATTCTCTTCAGGAAGTGGACACTACCAATTCAGGTTTATGCCGTTCGGGCTTAAGACTGCCTCGGCTATCTTTACAAGACTGATGAGGAAGCTACTTGCTGGAATCGCTGACGCTCATCACTATATTGACGACATCTTGATAGCGTCAGACTCATGGGCACAGCACATGGAAACTCTGAGAATAGTTTTCGATCGTCTGCAAGCCGCTAACATCACAGCGCGACCAAAGAAGTGTGAGGTGGGGTTCACCGAGACGGTCTTCCTCGGGCACGAGCTAGGAGGAGGACGGATCGCGCCCAACGCGGAGATCCTTGAGAGGATTCAAGATGCACCGCGGCCAGTAACGAAACGCCAAGTCAGGTCATTTCTTGGATTATCGGGATACTACCGCGAGTTTGTACCAAATTACGCGGATCTTGCTGCTCCACTGGTGGAGCTCACGAGGAAAGGAGCACGAAATGAAGTCGAGTGGGGTGAAGACCAGGAGGAGGCATTTGAGGAGTTGAAGAGGTGCTTGTCGAGGTCACCAATCTTACTGGCACCAGATCCTGAAAAGGAGTTTGTTTTACGGACAGATGCGTCTGATGCGTGTTTGGGTGCAGTGTTGCTACAGGAAAGCGAAGGATTGCTACACCCTGTGGCATATGCTAGCAGGAAGCTGAGCAAACCGGAGAGGAATTATGCCACCATAGAAAAGGAATGCTTGGCAATTGTATGGGCTGTCGAGAGATTTAGGTTGTTTCTACATGGCCGGAAATTTCGAATTCAGACTGATCACCGACCGCTGGAATTTCTGAACAGGGCGAAGCATGCTAACAGTCGCGTGATGCGATGGAGTCTGAGGCTGCAAGACCAGAACTTCCACGTAGAATATATCAAAGGATCTGATAATGTTGGAGCGGACTTCATGAGTCGCGTTGAGATCTAAAGGAGAGTTTCATTTTTTTTTACGACGCGGAACGTGGGAACAGATTAAGTAATGTGACCAGTGAACGTACATTTGTTATGGTGTCAGGATAGGATTTTTGTTTCTACAAAAAAAAGGAAGTCTGATCTCGTTTTGTATTTTTGTAAACGTGTTGTTGGGAAATTTAGTGATTAAATGTGAGCCCTTCAGTGGTATGGGCAAGGTTTGAGATGAGTAAAAAGGATCAGGGTAAATGACAAAGTACTTTGGTAATTATTCAAATGTGTACTTCGTGGAAAACTATTTGTTTGACTTTGTGCATACTGGTCGAACACGTGCGCGGGTGCTGCAAGAAAGTGATTGTGCGTGCGCGTGTAAGGCGACAACGACCATGTATCAACGACGGCGTCACGTGCAGAAATCTTCATGAGATGAAGTTTTTAAAAGTTGGGGGAAATGTCACGATCCTCATGACAATGATTGCGCCGCGGCCGCGATCGAAGACAAAGAAGATTTGGAAGAGAACGAGGTGGGCGCGCGCGACCGAGCAGGATTTTGGAAGCTAAGCACGGACCGCAACGGTCGGCCTGCAGATCGCTCAAGAGCTGCTACGGTCAGCGGAGCGCTGAGTCTAGCGGTCTGGTCGACGGAACCTTCGCCGGACTTCGACACGTGGGGCTGCCATGCACAGCTCCCAGCCAAGTCTGCGCTACGACCTCCAACCATCGAGGCGAAGGCAACCGCCTTCACGAGGACACGCCACGGAGGACTCGTGAGCGAGATTCACCTGATGTGTCTATGACTTGACGGAACTTTGATTAGTGTTGAGACGCGTATAGAGATTTCTTTATTGTGCTTTTTTCTTCATGTAATTCCCTTTCTTTTCTGACGGTTTACTTTTATCTTTCTTTCTCATATTAATTATTCCGCTCCTTTAAATAATATAACGCATTTCTCATTCCCGAAACTCTCATGGTCTTTGTCTTCCTCTTTTCCCAACGGGCGTGACACTCCCCAATAAAAAGAAGGTTTTACTACAAGCAGCCAAATTCACTACATGTGAACGGCGGTGGTGCAAATACCGCACTGCACCTGAGACACATAAAGAGGCCATTAATGAGGCCAAGTTTGAGCTTTTTACGCCCACCCTACCTGACATGTTAATCAAAAACCCTAAAATGCTCTGGAACGTCAAGAAAAAAACAATAACAACAGATCTTTCTCTTAGTCTAAAAAAATTTAAAGTGGTGATTCTATGGCCATTCCAGAGTATGCGAATGTAATGAATCGAGTTATTGTTGAATCTTTTAATAGTGAGAGCAGAACGGAGTGTCCTCTTTTCGATATTTCAGACCATTTGCCGATGGACCCGATTTGCTTGATTGCGCTGGTGTCGATCATGTCAAGGAAACATAACGATTGTCGTCTTCAGCGTGAGTGGACGGTGTTAATTCGAATTTTTTTACAAATACTAAGTATTACTCTTCTATTATTCTAACTAAACTTTTTGATCAATCTATTAAATATCATGTTCTCCATTTAGAAGGGAATGGGGGAAGGTGGTAACCATTTACACGACTGGGGACAAACATTCCTTTCTAAATTTTCGCTCAATCTCAATAGCTAGTGTTCCTTGCGAACTCTTGAGCATATAATATTTTCCACCTTGTCTATTTCTTAGAATTTAAGGAGTTTTCAGCCCATCCCAACATAGATTACGAAGAGTATTTTAAAGCGATACACGGCTTATGTCATTCACACATGACATTCACTACAACCTGGACCGAAGACCATATTGGGACTGCGAGTTGGGCTGTTAGCTCTGATACATGGGTGGGAAATACGCCAAAGGGACAAGGACAAAGAAGTGAGGCACAAGGGAAAGGGCAGTAACTTGCAACTGAAGTTGAATAGAACACATACGTAAAGGGCAAAACGCATGTGCGCATAAAGTACATCGAGATTAAAAACCCGAAGAAGCCAGATGACACTAGTGATTGATTGAAGCTTGGCTGATAAAGGCGTGCTCCTTATCAGAAAGGGCGATAGGGCGATAGATGGTGTGGGAAACCATATGTGCATAAGGCAGGACAACAGGTCTGGACTCGCGCCTCGCAACCTCAGCTTGCTCTCCTCTGCCCAAAAAGGTGGGGAGTAGGTTTCGCATTCTGGTGGTTTTTTTCGCGCCCAGCAAACTTTCTGCGCTATGTAAAAAATAAATAAAAAGAAGAGTCAGGGAGGAGGCGGAAGGAGTGTGCAACAAACGTCACGCCACGAAGTTTCGTGAGTGCGCCATAGGAGTCACCTATGAAATTCCCCTGTCTTGTGGTATGGTTTACGTGGGCCACGACGGGGAGGTGCATCAATGACAGAATTAGAGACACTCAGCTGCCACCAGGCGATTCCCGTCTGGCCGGTTGGCTGTACACCGCGATAGATGTGCATGCCAACCGGAGTTCCAAAGAACCCAAGTTGCGGGAAGATTTAAAACACAGCTGGAGCGTGAAATACATGAGGCCTTCTTGATAAGGGTCCGTGGCTCAAATGTTTGTGTCAGCGCTCCTTCTATCGCCCTCTCTGATAAGGAGCACGCCTTTATCAGCTAAGCTTCAATCAATCACCTAGTGTCGTCCGGCTTCTTCAGGGTTTTTAATCTGAGGTGTACCTTTATGCGCATGTGCGCTTTTACCCTTTAAGTATGTGTTCTATTGAACTTCAGTTGCAAGTTACGCCCTGTCCCGGTGTGTCTCACTTCTGTCCTTGTCCTTTGGCGTATTTCCCACCATGGACCGAGGATCCCAGGCACACTGCATTTTCCAAGATTTCTCCAGAGCCTTCAATAAAGTATTTCATAAACTACTCTTTCTGAAACTGTCCTAGCCTAACATAGATGCTAACGTTCTTGCATGGAGTCAATCTTTTGTACTACTGCGGTCACAATTTGTTACAGTAAATAATATTTTCTTTTTCGTCTGTAGCCTTTGGGGTTTGACAAGGATCTGTTCTACTTCTGGGGTTCCACAGGGACCTCTATATTTAAATATATATTAACAATCTCCTCTTAATGGTTCCTTGGCTATATGTTTATTTGCTGACAGCTGTGTAATTTACCTAGAGATACTTAATAATCATGATGACAGCATGCTTCAGTCTGACATTAATGCTATCTACCAGTGGTTTGACGTGTGGCCTATAACTCTTAATACTAACAAAAGATAGTCCATGCGTCTACCTCGCCAGTAACATGAAACTCGCAACTACATTCCTAATCAGACTCAGCCTGACACGGTATCTTCTTACAAATATTTAGGTGTGCATTTAACTTCTAACCTCTCATGGGAAACACACGTTCAGTAGATAACCTGTAATGCTAACCATATGCTAGGAAAGCTTAGGCGTAACCTTAAATTAGCACTTTTATCTTTTAAGCTGATATTTGATAAAACTAGTTCTACCGAAGTTTATAATATGCAGCCTCTGTCTAGAATCCCGAACAAGCCACTCTCATTACCCCTTTGGAGGTCGTTCAATATAGATCGGCTTGTTATATTCTTCTGATTATCAATATAAGTCTAGCGTCAATTCTATAAAACCAACTTTGTCACTCCCATCCCCCTACCTGCGACGCAAGTTTTGACGGCTCTCGTTATTTCACAAAATTTATTTTTATAATTTTGTGCTTTATGACAAATTAATCACCCGTCATTTTTATATTTCTGCTCGTCATGATCACCAGCACAAAGTTGATATACCTATCCCTATCACATTTATATTTCATTCTTCTCTCTTTACTGGCACATCCCTTGACTGAAACCAAGTTCCCGGGCCAAATGTTTCCATCACTGAAACTGTATTTTAAAGGTCTGCACTAACCAATCACTGCTTTTTGTTAAGTGTGAAGAACTATACATCGCGTTGTTTTGATCACAACTTTGCTCGCCCCTCTGTAATGACTTCGGGCCCTGAGGGTAATGCAAAAAAATGACTTAATTAATTAACACTGTCTCCTTTTATTTCTGTTTCCCACCCCTATCTGAAGAGTGGAATAGCCTTTCTACACCAACCACGCTAATCGAGGATCACCAATATATCAAGGCTGTCTTAAGTAAACTAGCTTAACAAAGAACAGTTTGAATTGCCATAACTGCACACTAATTAATATTTTATAAATTTCTTGTAACCACTCCTATTTGCATGCCTTAGACTCTGAGGACATAGTAAGATGAATAATAAGTGATTTCAAGACAGTATTTTAAAAATAGGTGTGTAGTGACCACTGAGACTAAGAAAGTAGCCTCAAAAATTGAAATAGGCTCAATAGAACGCACTAATGGCTGTAACCGGAAAAAGTAACAGAATAGGTTACTCATTACATGCAATATAAACGAACGCGTTACCGACCTGCGTTGCACAAACAAAAAAAAGACAAATTACCGTCATCATTTCCGATAAAAACTACTGCACTTACATTTTATTTATAAATTAATGGCAACTGTTTTTTTTGTGGTTGTTTTTTCGTGGCAGTGTTTCTTGACATTCCGGCAAAGAGTAGGTCTTGGGGTTTCTCTAAAGTATTTCGTTTTTTTTGTTTTTTTTTTTTGGGGGGGGGGGGAGACTGGCCAAATTGTGAAGGTATGCGGAATTAGTGGAAATATTATTGACTTGGCGCATACTCTACGTTTCAGCTTAAGTTCAGACGCAGCCGACTATACGACCAAATGGGACCAATCAAGCAGCCACAAAAGTGGAAGTCACTGGGCCATTTTTTTATGATTGTTCAGCAGTGATAGAAGAAGTATAGAAACATGGCCATTGATGGTGCTATTTTGACTTTGATTGGTCCCATCAGCTCGTAGCGTCGGGTGCGTGTGGACCTAACGTAAAAGGCAGTATACATCAAGAAGGTATTATTAAGTGCACTTTTTAGGTTTTTGAGAAGAAAATGTAAAGAATGACGTAAGTATCTTACCCGTTAGTGGAAGTAATAAGTAATGTAAGTGCAATACCCGTTACAGTTTTGAAAAAAAGAAAAGAAATGAGAACGTTACTACGCAACCGAAAAAAGTAACGGGTAACCAGTAACACCGTTACTTGTAACACGTTTCCGTCCACACTGGTTAGGCCCATTAGGTGGCTGGTGTGTAAGCTGTACATGAGAAAGTGAGCCAGTGCAGTGCAACCGCTAACCTGGGTGCCTCAAGGTGCACCACAGAGTAGCGATTCACAACCGCTCCTCGGGACGATGCTCATCTAGATCGAAACGGGCAAAAACAGGAATTGCACACAGGATTCCTGGGTTCTGCAGCGCGAGCTTTCGCTCCACGTTCTCCGAGCTGGTGTGCTCTAGCCCACTCAGCCATCGATATTCCATGAACGTAAATAAGCCAAGGAAAGAAAAGTAGGTGTTTTTGTTTCGTAATTCAATGATTTTCTTTTACTGCTCCCACATTCGAATTTGGTGAAACATTGGCGGTCAAGGGCCTTGCTCCATAATAAGATTTTTGTCTCTCGGTTTAATCTCGATGCAGAGTAGCGGCGGGTCATGTCGCATACAAAAAGTAAACTTACAGGTATTTTAATGACCATATTCACTGCAAAAGAGGCCGCCACGTAAAAACCTGAACCCCACCATTTTTTTCATATTATGCAAGTATCAATTCGTGCACACGTGCGACCGAGTTCCAAGTTGCAACCCTCCAGTAAATAGGGCTGCATCGCCGACAAAAAACTCGGCCAATTACGAGTTTATTTAGCGCAACTGCAGCTGCTGTGGGCGCTCCAGTGTGCTGGTTTATGATATCATTTTGAAACGTTACGCAATTTATTGCGTTGGCTTTCGTCATTTCTATGTGCTTTGCCTGCAGCAGTCGCAGGCAATTATAGTGAATAGCTTGAAGGTAATTTAGTCTCCAACATTATGAAAGACCCATTGGACGTTGCAGTTTGAGGTGGTGGCGCAGGACTGAGTTTAGCCACGCTCATATTACTTGAATATTGTCAAAAACATAAACATGTGTACTACCTCGCTCGAAAAAAATTCTCAGGGTGCCCACATGTGTTTAGCATCGCGGCATGAACCGTCCAAGCTATTGGGTATTTTATATTTTTGGAGGCTGTACAACCTACATTGGTGGTTTAGCTATTATACTTAGGCGTGGCATAATGTTCGTTTCATGAGTCTAAAGTATCGACTTCTCCCCTTCAACCTCGAATTCCACAAAGCGCATGTTTAATTGCGTTCATTTTCCTAGTACCTTTAGTTATTTGTTTGTTTATGAATGAAAATAGTGAGCATCTAAATGACTTTAGAGTGTTTGTGAGAATAAAAGGAAGTTTCATTATTTGGACCTTAAATGTTTATAACCGACTTAAAGAAGCACTAAGTCTCAAACATCTCAGATCCTTATCTATTACATTCGTGTGTTTTATCTTGGAGTAGACAACCACGGCAGAATTCACCGGCGCCAAACAATGATGTTAGAATGTTTTTGCACATGAAATATTTATAACCGATTGAATAGCTCTAAGTATAAAAATTGAAAATCTCTATTTATTACAATATTGTTCATTTTTTAAATTTGATTTTGGATTAGGCGAATGTTAACATGTTTGTAGGAGTCCAAAATGACAGAAATACGGACCTTCACGAACAATGTCCTAAAGGGTTAGGAGCCAGACGTTCCAAAATTGATTGGGTTTTTTCACCAGTGGCGACAATTTGCACGTGGAGAGAAGGAGCTTCTTTTCCACCTACGGTGGCGTTGTTTACTTCACTCAATTTTTTTCTTCAAGTTCCCTATCCGTTCTTATATGCCGATGGTAAAGCGTCTATCGACCTATTATCCCCTGTCGTATTCTGGATATGCAAGGATTTAATGAGAAGTCATTCGTGGGTGTCGGTTTCAACGCTCATTATTTTGGTGTTGCCAAAATCGATATGGTGGTTGTTTCCGTTGCCGTTCTCTGCAACAGCTCTTAGTTCCCGGTCATATTTGCGCACATCATTCTTGTCTTGCAGAATTTTTTGATGGATGTTCTTTGTCTCGGAGATGTTCGTGTTTGAGGATTCAGAGCGCAGAACATGGTGTACAACCCCCTGAGCATTTTCTTTAGGAGGGCGGTCTTTGGGTCATGGCAACAGGCGCCCAAGCGTTGATACCGGCTTGTGGGCCACCTAGATACCTTCTTTTGTCAGCCTACGCTCCAACGCTTCGCTTGTCCCCTTCAAGCAAGGAACGCAGATGCGGGTGTTTGGCGGGACTGCGTACTATTTTGAGCATTTAGGTTCCGATGACCACTATTTTGTCGTCGGGCCACACGACAAATGAAGCTTCGTGTGTAGCCGTTCTTTTTAGGTCGGCGATGACTCTTTCATTTTCGTTTTCTTTTTCTTCATGTCTTTGAGGAGCAGATATACAAATCTCTGGATAAGAGGGTTGTAATCACAACGCTTTGTGACTCGTAGGTGGGTGTGAGTCAAGGCGGAGGTAACATCGAAAGTAGTTAGGTTCTCTGTGTACAGCAAACATCAGATCTTCTTATTGCTTGACAAGCATATCCAGAAACCGCAAGCTGGAATCTTTTTCGCGTTCTGCTCTGAACTGAATGGCCGGTTCGACGGAGCTTAGGTGTTCCAGAAATTTCCTAACTTCTGACGTTTTTATAATACAGTAGTAATCATCCACGTAGCGCGCGAAAAGCTTTGGGGCTTCTGGCGAATGACTGCAGTGCCCTTCGCTCAATGGCTTCCATTGTCAGATTAGCTGTAGCGACCGAGATGGGCGCTTTAATTGCGATTCCTCTGGCCTGGCTCAAGAATTCTCCTTGAAAGCTGAAATAGGCGCTGCTGAGGCAAAACGCAAGAAGGCGGCACAGTTCATCTACGCTGAGGACAGGATGAAACATCCCCCTCCCTTCTGAAATCTGCCTGCCTCCTTTTTATGTTTATGTTTTACTTATTTATTTAGTAACTAGGTCCAGTCTAACAGGAATAAAGACAGATTCATTCTGCCTGACGTGGCCCTATTACCCTCTTACAGTCCTCAGCAGGCGAATTCTGACCATCATTTCCCTTGCACTGAACTCTTTATCTGTCATCAACTAGAAGTATCAAACATTTTAGACATCAAAGAAAGGGTAAAAGCACAGGCGAGCTGGTGAGACTTGACGGACAAAAACAACAACAAGCTGAAACTTATTCTTGTTTTGTCCATTTTTTATTTTGCCGTATCTGCGGGTTACTGATGGAAATTTTAGACATATTTAAAACAAAATTTAGTTTCTTTCTTTTTTTCGCAATATTTCTTTAGAGTAGGCTACCCTTGCAGAACTGACCGGTAGGAATATTATGAAGTTAGATAAATCTTGACACAAAAACTTCATAATCTCTAAATACGATA
Source organism: Ixodes ricinus (assembly GCA_037355805.1). Taxonomy (NCBI): domain Eukaryota; kingdom Metazoa; phylum Arthropoda; class Arachnida; order Ixodida; family Ixodidae; genus Ixodes; species Ixodes ricinus. The sequence goes on from JAZHYW010048685.1 coordinate 13,441, forward strand.
TTTAAAATAATATTAAGTAGAAAAAACAAAGAGTCAAATTTTCGGGATCTTTTTTTATTATTATGCAAGCACGAGTGAAGTTACCTGACATGCCCAACCTCACGTCTCGCTATACCTAACTTCTTTCGCACTTCCATTTTGTTGCCACGCACAGCGTGCTTGAATGCATTCCGAGCATAGGGTTTTAGAGAAAAAGAAAGCGGTGTTGGTGAGGAGAGAAAGAGGTAAACAGATGGTGTGACTGACATTCTCAAAAATAGACTAGTTGGATACGTGGGTTATTGCCGATGGATCAGCCATTGAATCGCCTCGTTGCGTGGAACAGCCCTTTACAATGCAGATGTAGTATAAAGTCACTGGTGGTAGGTTCTAGACACACCACGCCCCGGCGTTTCCTAAGTTTTCACTGACTACGGTAGAAAAAGTACGAAATAAAACATCCATGATTCCTCAATTTGAAAGAAAGCTGTTAAGAAGAGACCTCAATGCATTTTTGCTTGACTTATGCTCAGTGTTTTTCAGATAGTAATATTGGTCTTGAATAAATTACAAAGGGCACCTTAAGTAAGGAGATGACCTTTATTGATGTGTGCTTCACTTTAAATCGTATACATAATCCTCATTCACCAGTGCACAAATCTATCACATGGCTCGCACCCCTGTTTTTGTATTTATATATGTAGAACGGGGATGATGCATAATAGGTTACTCGCTTTGGGCCTTAACCCAACTCGTGGCCTCAAAACCAAAACAGTTGTGCCCGCGGTAAAGATGTCGCGCGCGCACCCGTGTAGCGTGTTCGCTTGCGACCTTTTTGGCAGCTCTGCCGCAAATGTATGGCCTGAATTTGCGGCAAAGAAATAACGTAGGTCGTGACATTTTGTTTGTAAACCATATCTCGTTCATGTACATCGAGTTATTTTCATACATGCATCTGCGCTTAGAAAACGCACCTCGTTGAAGTACCAGGAAGCAAACATGTAAGCCTTTACATGTATGGTGTATGCCTCTGAATTTTTTCATCTAATGCTTTCTGTTATGTGGTTTACGATTCCCGACGTTAATTTGCTTAATTTTTTGCCACAAAGTTAGTGTTTAGGATAGAGCAGTAGACAGTCTTGATTCCTTTAAGCAGTGACTACTTGTGCTACGTTTTTCCTAAACTTTCGAAATTAGTTAGGGAAACTATTCAAGTTCTCTTAGCTCACTCATATAAACGCCATGTAGGCTTTAATACGCTCCGGACAGAGTCCATCCACAAATTTTGAAGGTATTGCGCACGAGTACGGGAAGCATCAAAAGTATGTACAAAAGTATCTCCGTTTTCTGACTTCAACAAAAACTGTGCCTTATTTACATTAATCTAGTTTGATAGATGACTTTTTCATCCGTGGTATTTTGTACTTAATATATATATATATATATCTGACTTAATATAGGGTGCCACAACTATCGGCACACCTTGCAAACCAAGTGGGATAACAAACACGCAAACCTTTCGAGCTGCAATATCCATCAAAGATGCATTTGAGGTGTAGGTTTTAGCTAGTGCTGTTTTAAGGCAACGTCTCGAGCCTGCAAACAAATACAATTTTCAAAAGTAGTTGCCGAACGCTCAAACTCTTATTTTAACGCGCAGCTGAAAGCGCTCGATTATTCATTTCGAAGTTTAATCTATGTAGCATAAAACAAATATGTATAGAGACTATTTAAAAGTTGCTTTTGTGTTTGCGTAAATTTCCGCTGAAATACTGTACAGTGTATGATCGCGTCACACTCCTGGTGTTTGCTAGTCCTTATGCCTGCACAGCTCGCAGGAAAGCATTACAAAATAATTTGCTCATTGCTTGTTGATAGAGTGAAGGTATCAAATTCAAAATATAATTTCTAGTTATAGTAATCAATAACTTCGGAACGCATCCTTACCGGAAAACCCAGTATAATGTTACACTAACTGGATAATGGAATTTGAAATCTGTTTTCTGAAAATCTGAAATCCAGATTGCAGAAAAAGGAATATTTAAAAAATAACATATAATATCCCTATAGATTTCAAGATAGATTTCAAGTTACATAATTCAAATAGCGAAAATTTATTCTTGATTTTGCAGTAGGGATACTTTTGTTTGTGGTGATTAATTGAAAAGCCAGTGGACTAAAAGTGAATTAGTTGTGCACTTAATGGCTAAGTGTACTTCAGGAAGTATTTTTAATTCATTATTTGAGTTTACCAATCGTTTACGATATAGGAAAATTTACTATAAAATATTGAATACTGTGAAGTTTAGATATTTAAAGCTAACTACAATATGATTGCAAGTAGTATCAAGTATACATTTTGTTATTAAAAGCCAGCATTTTTTGAAATTTTAGTATATTGATATTTCGCTAGAGATTGTTCGTGAACAAGAATTCCTGCCACTCTTTCGAACGCGCTGCGTAAGATATTAACGAATATACGAGTTAAATTTTCAAGAATGGAATGGGAAGACCGGTTTTTGAATGCTCGCATAGAACATAACTAGATGGTATTGAGGTTGACATAGTGCACTCGAAAACTATAGCTAGCAATAGGGTTTTCTCGGTGACGTTATTTGAATATCAAATTAACAGTTAATTTCCGAGACACGATCGCATTAAAACAGGACCACGGACCATGAATCTAACTTTTTATGTGGTGCCTTATGTGATGTTTAAAATTAGGTACAGATTGCGTTTCGTTACAGAGTCCCCTCATTCCACCTCTGAAGAACGATAGCCGAAGAGGAGGCGAGTGAAATCTTCTCCAGCGTTGACGCTGCTAAGGTCGCCAGTTAGGCAAACTCTGGGGAAGAGCTCTTCTCTCTCTAGTTTTTTTAACCTGCAACGGTACCGTTCAGTGCTGTGCTTCACATAACGTTTTCTTTAAACTATACCCAAATTTGCACTAAATTGTTCACCCGTTTCAAATGCATTCGATAGCATTGATGTCGTCCCCCGCGTCTCGAAGTCGGCATTTCTCTTTAAATACTTCGTTCTTTCCGACCTTTTGCGTTTATATTTTTAATGTATATGCATATCTGAGCATTATAAGTAAAATACTCGATATTCTAAGGTTGGATGCTACAACATAAACACGTTTTGTATACGCATAAAACACCAATGCCTCAGTGCTGACTCTCGCACAAACCGCCCATATATATAAGACGCTTTAGATTCCTGCTAGGCTGATAAATATATATATTTTTATACCACCTTTTTCTGCCCAACAAGACTTAACCTGCAATGGTTTTCCTGCTGATCTTCCTCGCACTGGGCGCAACAGCGTCGAAGAAGCCTCCAAACATTATTTTCATGTTGGTGGATGATCTGGTAAGTGAGATATTTCCTTCAATGTCTTCGAACTTCGAGCAGTCGTTTCAAATTAGCTAGAACCACAAACAAAATTCAACATTGAAATAGGTTGCGAATATGCATCTGCTAGGTTGGTGTCACGTTAAAGCTATTTTTGACAACCCATATTGTCTGTCTTCATTATTTGGTATTGTGTCAAACGGTTGTTGTGTTTGCGAAGTGCTAAACGTAACTGAGTGCGAATCAAACGGTTGTTTTAGATGTTCCTTCGAGTAATTTCAGTCGCCTTACTGTCTTCGACAACTGACCACAAGCATATATCTAAAACATGACTATTGTCTCTCTTAAAGTGAAAATTCACTCGCGTCTACATAGATACTGGTGCTAAAAATGTTTTCCATAACACAGAATGTGTTAAGGAATGTGTTATGTGGCTGACCCTCAACCGTTTACGGTCTTCACTCCTGGGGCGAATTCAGAAAACGCGAGTGCCCCCTACCGCTGACACAGCGCTCCGAACTTCACTGATTGGACACCAGTACCAGCCGAACGTATTCCTCGAGTAATCTTTTTATTTATTTTTTCAGGCGTACACCGTAAAGCAGGCGTAAAGCGTATTTCAGGTGTGAAGCATATTTTAACGGCGCAGGAGATGGACCCCCTAGCAACGACGCTCACGCCGGACTGGCTGCTCAGGAACACGCGGGAACTTAAATTTCGGAATGGGAAGCCGCGTGTATCACTCGGAAGCGCGACCTCCCTCATCCTCCCAGTACGTATTCTTTCGTCTCGGTCACCACGCGCCGTCCGGGGGCCAGGTCCGGATGGGGTGACGGACTTCGTTGTGGGAAGCTGGGCGGGCTTGTCGGAGACGAAGTTGCTTGCCTTGGCCATCGACGACTAATTCGGTTTAACTTTTAGTTACTTTTGAATAAGCAATTTAATACTTTGGTAGCGAATGAAAATGCAAAGAGAACAATACTGCAAAGGGGTAACTTCCCTGAACGGGGTTGGGAAGGAGGTGGTCGGGTGTTAGCTTATCCAAGCTCGGGAGTTGGCTGGCTCGTGGGATTACGTCCCGATTACGGGGACAGAAGTCCCTCGGAATCCCACGATCTGACTCGATTACGGAGCGACAGCTCTCGAGCCCCAGCGCAAACTGCTCTCACTTGCTGAGTTTCCCATCATAGTCACTCGTTGGTCCGTCCCCTTTAGTGGACCGGCGAATCCTCGACGCGTCGTGAGACAGGCGTTTCCTACTGCCAACCAATCGGCTCACTCTCTCGCCATGTGGCAATTGCTTACATTCCCGGGTGGGGACCCACGGTCTGCGTACATCTCACGGTAAAGGTCGGGCTGATTCGGATGCAAGCAAAACCATTTCTCGCAAGGCGAAGCGAACAACCGACCCCGGTATGGGTAGCGCCGACTAAGTGAGCCATCCCGTAATTCATTCTGCCAGACGCGGTCTGACGTTGCCGACCCCCACGCTCGGGCGAGAAAGGCCAAACCGATGTAAACGCGCCGTGTAAACGGCGCCGGCCAGAGTCACCGCGCTCGCGGCCCGGAATACACGCTCCGATTCACTGGGCAGAAAACGCGCGTTCCGAACCTCGCGTCGTAAACTACGCCCGTCTCTCGAGGTCGTTGACCACGGGAAGCGTTTAGGCCAATGCTTTACTACCAGCCAAGTCTCCCTGAGTGCTAACGGGCCACTCGCGAAGCCCTCGTCGATCCTTACACTCCCTCCTCCTTCATCCCTTCTCTCTCCCCCTCCTCCTTCCTCTTACTCATCCTCTGATCCTCCTTCTCCCCTCACCTCCTCCATCCTCCTCCTCTCACTTCTCTCCCCCCTCCCTCGTGACGTCACACTTGACGTCACGTCGTGACGTCATTAGGGAAAATGTCCCACAATGCAACGCGCGGGTCACACGTGACGTCACGTGTGACGCCACACGTGTGACCCTCGTGACGACACACGTGACGTCACGTGTACGTCATTATGGGAAAAGTCCCATAATGCAACCCGCGGGCCACACGTGACGTCACGTGTGCCGTCTTTATGGGAGACGTCCCATAATACAACGCGCGGTTCCAGTGACGGCGACGGCGACGGCGACGCTCAAGCCGGAAACGGGCTCCTGATAGCTGCTGGATAAAGCAGACACAGCGCGTTTTCTTTTTTCCTTCATGTGGTCTCCCGTCCGTTGCGCTGGTTTAATTCTCAAATTAGACTTCTTGTTTGTTGCAGTTTTGGTCGTTCCAGAATTTTAGAGTTTTTACACGAAATACGTTTTATCAGCCGATTTCCACAGAGAAGTGTGCTAAGGAGGCCAGTTGGCATAATGAGAGTGAACACAACAGCGCACAAATACGACTCGCGAAATGTTTGAAAACGCATCGCATTAAGAGCTTGGGGAACCGCTGCATTATTCACCTATCAGTGACTCTCTTTTAAGCAGAAACCTTGTTTTAGATCGGACAAATGCCACCAAATAAGCAAGGCTTCAGAGTAACGACACTTGGCCATATTGTGGCATAAAATCATAGTTGCCAGTAATCTGAAGCTTTATCTGAAATCACAGGAAACGCCTTTCCGTCCTCCGCGAATGTTTAAACAGTTCGTGACAAAGCAATACAGTATTACATGAGCTTCCTAATACCGAATATAATGCTGAGGAAGTCGCTCTTTTGAACCATGACGATCGGCAGTTGCGTCTTCTCTGCACAAGCCTCAAAATCTCGGCGTTCACTACAGTGTCGGGGAACGGAGTGCCGATACCCTAAGCGCAGCTAATTTAGTAGCTCTTGATCGGACTACGGGGCAATGGCATGTTAGATGGTGTTTTGCCGTGTATGACACTCTCTGACACTGCGTGAATTCCAGCACGTTTTCTTCTTTATTTTGCGTATAATTTCAGTTGCTAGTAAGAACTGGTGGTCTTTTGTGCACGTTCCTTTTCTTTCACTGTCCTTGTCTTTTTATGCGCTGTTCTGTTGACTATGATTTCCATGGAGTTCTGTAACGTTCGGCTCTAACATGTAACGAAAAAGCTCACCGAAAAGCGTTACGTTCATAGGGATCCATATAAATATACTTCATGGCTACATGGGAATATTACATGGCTTGTACTGGCGTCCTTCAGCGGCCCTGTGAAGGTCATGCTGCTGAGCGCCTTCTGCAGCATAAACGTTATGAACGTATGGGTCATTGGGTATGTTCTTTTTGGAATGAACGAGTAAATATGACCACCAGCATGACGCGATGATGTTACGTGCAAGCCATGTATAGAACGGATACGATATTAGTTTTCTGAAAAATATAAATTAGACGAAGACACTTAAAGTTGCGTACGGGTAGGAATCCGAGCATAAAAACCTCTACGCATATGCAGTGAAGCGCTACAAGCATAGTGCTGACCTTGCGCTAAGCGCGTGCTGACGGGAGCGTTCGGCAGCTTTGTATCTCACCGTCAAAGCCGGAGGCAGCGCGCCGCGTCTTCCTTTTGCACGCGACGCTCCTGCGGTGACATCACGCTCCCCACTGCGCATGCGCAGCGTCCCCGCGGTTTCCGTGACAAAGCATCTGCATTGGTGTGCTTTCTTTCTGTTTTATTTCTGAGGCGCGTCCGCTTTGACCTCGAGCGGCGCGCCGGCCTCACGGCTTCCGTGACGAAGCATCAGCGTTGCTGTGCTTTTCATTGAGTTTCATTTCTGAGGCGCGTCCTCTTTGACCTTGAGCGGCGTGTGCTTGATGACGTATTTTTTCATCATTGGGCACAACGCCGCCGCCTTTTCGCGTGATGGGACAAGTAAGGCTTTCGCCTTAAAATAAAATTCACGCCTGATTATCGATGCAGTGAATGGCACTCTTTCCCGCAGAGAAATAAGAAACACTGCATGAAAAATTACCGAGCAAAAACAGTGTCATTCTAATTTTCGTGCTGACTTCCAGTCGAGCTGTCCATTTCTGACGACGTTTTGGCACACTTTCAGGGATGGGATGATGTTAGCTTCCACGGATCTCCCCAAATTCCGACTCCCAACATGGACGTCCTCGCTGGAGACGGGGTCATCCTCAACAACTACTACGTTCAGCAACTTTGCACACCATCAAGAGCCGCGCTTATGACAGGACTGTATCCAATCCACAATGGTAAAATTGCAAATCTATGCATTTCGTCTACATTTTATTCCTTCTGCGAAAGAGCTTCACTTTATTCGGCTGCCGTACCAAAAACGAACATATCTGTTGTGTTTTCAGAGAATTTGTTAACCGGTAATTAGATAAAGTGCAATATTAGAAAACTATATTCGAGAAAATGTTTGCGCAAGGTATATATTCATATCTACCTGGTTAAGTTGTCTGCTAACGACTCTGTCGACCTCTCTTATATACAGTATCCAATTTCTCGTTTGTATAACCCGAGTGACTATAGACGATAAAATAACTATCACCTAAAACTCTGCGGAATTTTCACTCAAAACTTGGCGAACAGTATTCAGAGAAATCCCACTTACCCCTGCACAATGCATTGCTTCACTTCATTTCAGCGTACGAGAAAGCGCTGGTCAAAGCACATACAAACACGGAACGGACACACGCGACTAATAATCCAAAGTCGCGGCGTATTCCCTACACTTGACTTGCTTACAAAGATGATAGCGCAAGTACACAAAGATGACAAACGCCGTGACGTTGCATAATTCACACCTTTGGCTCGTAGAGTCGACCTTCATAAACCTTCAAGGTTAGAGCTTATGCACTTCTGCCTCTCGCGTCCTTCCTCTGGACCTGGATTTTAACACGGAATGCGTTAAATGTTTGTGACCTAACCGTTGTGGGATTTGGCGCTTCTTCTTGACGGAAATACGAGTTCGGCTGGAAGTTTTGTCATCATTGACTGAACAAGAGTGTCATCCAAACGCCCAAACAGCACTGGCGTCCTCAGTGGTATGACACGAGTCCTACCTGAACGCTGCCGCAAAACTGGTGTCCTATATGAGCCTCGCGCTATCCTCCCGAGGTGCCTTGCACAAAATCGAGCACTACGATTTTTAAGGCTCTTTTTCACACTACCGTTTGTCTACGTTAGGTTGGTTACGCTCCAAACCTTGCTCCAGTAGATGCGAGTTACTCCCGCGGGTGATATCGCGTGATCAAACAGAGAGCGAGGCTCTACACTTCGAAGACGTTAAACACAACACCCCCTTAATCTTGTAAATATACAGTACATGTATTACAATGCAAATTATAATACAGGCAAGACATGCGCCCAGTTCTGCCTGTCCGGCATAATAAACACTCCAGGGCCCTAATCTGCACGGCGGTATGAAGAGGGACCAAGGAACCGGGACATCTCCGCCTTCTGCGATTGGTCATCGGTGTGGAGCTGGCCAACCACAGCAATCGGCGATGTCGCGGTACCCCGATAGTGCAGGGAGTGCGATTAAATTTCGAAAAAGCGCTTTCGCATCACCGTAAAACGCATTGGTTTAGGAAGTAACTGCTTCGTGGTGCTGATAGCACAGATAACAAACACGTGGTTTGTTACGGCTAACAAAATAAGGTAGAGCATGATAACATATTGATGGCGGGCTAAGTTTAATATAACTCAGTCGACATAGATGCTTCAAAGGATAGACCATCTTTCCGGTTGAGCTGCGTAAAGGCTATCTCGGGCCAAAATTAATTTTATTTCAATTGCTATCTTGAAACACCGCGATTTTCTGCAACACAGGCAGCTTTTCTATTTTCAATAACCACACACTTTTTTTATAAAGGTTTAGAGAAGAAACCTCGGTCGGATTCAAAAAATATATTTTGTGGTACAAGCAAGCGGCATGCGCAAAAACGCATTCCTTAGATATATTTGTTAGATTCAAGGGCGTTCTTATTTAACACTCGCGGTTATCTTTACATGCCTAATTCTATATTATGCAGGCTTCTCCTGCGTGTTTTTTTTTTGCAAAGTTATTTTGATTGCTTAGAAACCTGTGGAAGCTTTACGTTCCGAATGCAAATTGTTTTGGTTCATATGCAGGTGTCATGTAGCCGCGCTGCGTGGTGTATTATCATAATTAATTAAGTAGCACTCTGTCTATAAATCAGTGAGAGACGTAAAACAATTGGTGTGAAGCGCAGTTTGTCGTGGGATATTTATGGGAAAGTACTTGAAATTCAATATTTGATCATCGTCTTCTTGATTCTAGAATCTCTTGACTCAGAACTCAGGATTTCTTTAAGATGCCTTCATATCGCTTAGACTGGGCGAACATCGTTTTGAAATGTTTGGTGCCGGAGCCAATAACAATGGAACATATTCGAATGAAATTGCGGCTCGATTAGTTTGAACGCCATAGTTTTTCGCTTTTGAAATTTTATAGCTTAATCAACTTTAGAGACGCGCTATACCGGGTGTTTCTGGGAAGACACTCAGCTATTACTAAATATATATGTAGTTGAGTACAAAAATCACGTTTTGAGAACAAACTGCCTGCCGCGTAAGGCGTGAGTGATTGTAAGAACAAAATAAAACCCATAGAATTAGCTAACTAGCTAACTACAACTTACAAGTTAAATTTGTGCTAGTGATAATACTTAGAAACGTGCTGATCGTCAATGAAGACCACTAAATCAGTATATTTAAAGGGGCCCTTACAGGTTAATATCGTATTCTTTTTATTATCTAAATCGATTGAAAACGAGGCCTGGACGTTACCTTCAAAATTCGAAACTCAGTATTTGTGAAGGAAAAAAAAACATTTCGAAAGGCCGAATTTGAAGTTCCCGCGCGATCTGTGCCAATGCAGTGACGTCATCGGGCATCTAAAAAACAAACAAAAAATACTTATGCGAACTCCTCGTCTCACCGATCATCCTCAGTGCTACATGTGCCCAGCCACTAATCTCTATTGTAGTAGGCTGGAACGCGGATCGGGAGACCGTCGGTGTCGCCACCAGCGGCCATTGATTGACACCAGGCAATACAGACAAGTCTATGGGAGAAGCGCACAAAAGTAAGAATATTGAAGCATGTGCGCTGTGCTCGGAGGCGAGTATTTTATTGTGTGCTGCAATCCTTATGTCGGGTGTTTGGAAATCGAATCGGTATTTGTCAAACGTTCGAACGCCAACTAAAAATAAAAATAAAACGTACTGGAGCATTTACTGCTGAGCTGGAAGGCTTGCTCTCATAGTGGAGTAAACAAAGAAACTTGCCGTCAATGAGACCGTCATCGAGGAAGCCCGGAAGTTGAGGAATAAAAGAAGTTCCATTTCGACATCGGCTTTCCGGAAGTGAGCGAATTCCGCGTAGCAAAGACTTCGAGCTTGTCGTCTGCTAAACCCAACTCAAGAAAACCGCCACCGACTCCACGGTAACTCTAGGTAACTCTCAGCTCATTGAGCTGCACCTCAGTTTTCGCCCAGCGGAGTAACTCTCGACCAAAAAATATTTATTTATAAGAGCTGCGAGGGCTGTGAGTTTTAATGTTTGTACGCAAGGCTATTTGACGGGGTTATCGGAAAGCAGCCAAAAAGTTTCAGTGCCGACAACAGCTTAGAAACGGGGGAAACGGGGAAACGGCCCTTTTTCTTGTTTTTCTATAAAGAGTCCCATGCATTTGGTGGTGTCAGTCAATGACCGCCTGTGACGACACACGGCCCCAGCTGCCGAGGTCGCGGTCCGCGATCCAGCCTACTACTAGAGATGAGTGTGTCCAGCGCCGCGGCGCCGCCATGTTTTCCGAGGGAGGATAAAAAACCAGATGGCGACATCACTCCGGACTCCGATTTTCTGTATCTCAAGAACAAGGGCCGTAGTGCGTTAGCGATGCTTGAAAAACATGCTTTACAAATTCCGTTATGAAATATTATAGATACGTCGCTTACAAAGCTTCTAAATTTTATAATTTTTGACACCACAAAAAATAAGAAGCTAGGAGGCAAGAAGAGGGAGAGAAAAACGCCAAAAATAAAAAGGCGAGCGCGCGCGGGGAAACTTTCTTCGCGTTGGGGTATTTTTTGTGTGTGTCTATGACTACAACTTGCATTGTTTTAGACAAAAAAACAACAACAAAGGCTTTAGGGTATTAGCGCCTCCTTAACAAAGACCTGGAGCCTATGATAAACGTGGTTCTGAGCTACACTTACCAATTGTGTTACAAGCGCAAGATTGGCCTTTAGAAAACATAAATAGGAAAGAAAAGAAAAAAAAGCAGCCCTGGCGTGTTGAAATAGGATGCATTTTCGGGACCCAGAAAAACACAGCACGTGCCCGAAATCATGTTACAATTGACTGATTTAGTGCTTTTCCTAAAATTTCAATCAGATCTCCGATTAGGACCTTCTCTTAATGTTCACATAATAAAAATTAATTAGTGAATTTAAGGTAATTATTTAGTTAATTGATATATCTTTTGCGATACCTGTCATTCACCGTGGCTCGCAGTTAATTATCAAAAAGACTTTCTGTCTCAACAACCCTTTGTTTGGGAATTTATAAAAAATATTTCGATGTCACACGAGGTATGTTGGAAGATACGAGGGACCCAAATTTAAATAAGCTCGCGATTTAAATTTTGTTTTAAGGACTTCAAGATTTTGTGCTTCAAGTTGCCCAACCAAATGGACTGCCGCTGGACCTGAAAGTTATGCCACAGTTCTTCAAAGACATCGGCTACGAGACACACATGATTGGCAAGGTGACTTTAAAGACTTTAACGTAAACCCAAAGTGGTAACCATTCTCAGTGCAGAAAGAAACTTAGCCTACGAGGTCTAGGAAGCATCAGAATATTTGAATAGACAAAAGTTTCGCGAAGTTGCCACCCCTATGGAACTAAATCATAGCCATTTGTTTTCCCTCAAACCTCGTCGATGAAAAGTCTCCACCGTTTACAGATTTTTCTTTTATTTGATCACAGCGATAGCTTTCATATTCTCTTCCCATCACTGGATATAACTTCTGTAGTCGTTATATCCAGTCGCGACCGTCATCGATATCTCCAAACGCTTGAAATAGATCACCCGCCGCCTCGGTGTCCTCAGGGTTCGATCCCGGGTCCGCTGCGTGTGGAGCGGGCGTGTAACCACAACGCTACAGCTATTACAGCTGCTTTATTTATTGCAACACAAAAAAGGCACGTCAATTCAATTTAAAAATACGCTGCAGGACTTCTGCAGGACACATTAAAAGGATATAATTTCCGAAACCGCGTAACAAAGACCTTGCCATGCGGGCTTAAGCTCGTGCATGAAACAAACAAACAAAACGCTCTACAAGCTTCAGAAAACGTTTAGCCTTTCCGCTCTGGTGAAGAAGGAAGAGCAGCGGGGCTTTAGCTTCTGTTCTCGGCGGTGGCTTTCCGGGCGAACGATCTGCTTTTCTTTCGCAAGGGGATCTGAAGCGCTCGACGCAGTGTAACTTTAGGTGATAGTGACCTCGTTGCGGTTGCAAAACCATTCCCGCTGCTGCGCACATCGCCGTTCGTTCCGTCCCCGCTCTTCTTCCTCCGAAGAAATGTTGCCGCCATCTATGAGCGACGGCGTCAAGCAGAGAATCGGAAAACATGACATTCTGGAGAGCCTACGCCATCTATGAGCGACGGCGGCAGCCAGAGGAGTGTTGTGTCGAGTGGCCGTGGTTGTGTCGGCCACGGGTGTCGACATTTTTTTGGTACCGAATACGATCCTGCTGAACTTAGCCCTTAACAGCTCCGCTGTACAAATGCGCTGCAAGACTTCTGCAGGACACCTTCAAGAGATATAATTTGTGAAACCACATTACAAAGACCTAGCCATTCGAGGCTTATGCTCGTGCATAAAACAGACAAACAAAAACACTCTACAAGCTTCAGAAGCAAAAATAGAAGCCAACCTTTTTTTGGAATTGGGGTCGGCAGATCGTACTTCTAGACTTGAGCGCGAAATACTACAAATACCTAGTGAAACATAAAACAAAAACATACCAAATGCTAGAAGTCCATCGTTCGTCACATTCCAAAAATGAATGTCCGATGGAAGAATACTCGGAATTTTCTTTAGCGTGCGCTAAATCACATCCCATAAAAGCACGGAATCTATGCAAACAATAAACACAGGCATGCTCAATAATCTCAGGTTGATAAGAAAAAAAAATGGAATCAACCTTCCCAAAGATGGACAGATCACGGTGCTTCCAAAAGAAGCGCGGCTGTCAAGGTCGATGGCAACCACCGACCAAAAGGGGTGTCTGTTTAGGTTAGGTTAGGTTAGAGTTAGGTTATTATCATGGTTAAGGGGTAACCATCATGGGAGTGGTTAACTTCACAACCGGAATGAAGATAGTGCTTGAGCCGTTCTTCCTGAGTTAGTAAAACTAGCAACATGATGGTCGTAGAATTTAAGATCTTTTAATCTACATAATCAGAGCCTGGTACAGTTATATAAAAAAGCCATCGGCACTTTGTTGCATTTTGTATTTTTGGGATGATGGTAAAGGGCATTTCCTACTGGTTTGTCATTGTATGCCCTCCTATTTCACAAATTGTCAGTTTCGAGGATAATGTTTCAACAAGGCATGTAGTTGGGCTAGTTGGTGGTACATTGTGATTGGTGGGAACAGCGCAAAAAAGACGTAGGACGAGGTCGAAGAAACACACAGACAGGGCGCTGACTTACAACTGAAAGTTTATTGCTATGTAAACAAAGAAATAAACACAGAAAGGCGGAAAGGGAGAGAACAAACAGATCAAACCAATAACATACGGCATCACCCACGCCCACGCACCGTCACACAAACCTGCCACACTTTCTTAGAAAAACTACCTCGTCATTCGCAAGGGCAACAGAAGGAGCGCTCACACACGTGTCAGCTCCGATAGACGCCATAAAAAATGCTTATTTCTTTGTTTACAGAGCAATAAACTTTCAGTTGTAAGTCAGCGCCCTGTATGTGTGTTTCTTCGACCTCGTCCCACGTCTTTTTTGCGCTGTTCCCACCAATCGTAATGTTTCAACCTCGTTGAAAATAATTAGAAGTTTGCTCGTGCTGTGCCTCGTCACATTTCGCTGTGCACTCTGGATGACGGTTTGGTGACATTTCGAGCAACCTTCGCGCTTTCGTGGTTGAAGTAAAACTGGTATTTATACAAATGTACTCAGCAGTAATGCTGTTCAAATGGCAACTTGCCCATCTTGTGTGACACTGTTACGATCTGATGAATTCTCCTGTTATCAACATTTGTCCTCGTCTTCTAGAGCGTCGCTTAGAGCGACAGTGTTGCTTCATCATTACCGGTTCTTTAACACCACTTACAAGTCACACTGTCAGGTATAGAAACAAGCCACCTACACTTCCACGTCACCTATGGTGGCATCCAACCAGCACAGGTAGAGCGAGCCCCACGATCACATCAAGGACTGCTTCGACGAGGGGGTCAAGGCATGGTGGTATAACCCAGTGCCTATGAATTAAAGTCATAACAATTTAGTCTCGTCTAATTGGAGGTGGGGTTGACTGTTCAACAAAGTAGGTAATAGAACATTTTACAAGTTTGCAGACGACAGTAGAGTTCAATCGAATGCCGTGCCTGCATCAGTTCAGTTTCTTATGAGGAATAGATGCAATTGTCATTGGCGGCATTTTCTATTCAGGTAACGCAGTTTTGCTTCTCGTTAAAGTTTTAATATATATCTTGCCTTTGTCGAACCGTCTCCCTCTGCAAGGGGGCGTCGGTGTTGTGGGTGCTTCGCAAGGACAATACACGGCGAACTCTATAATCAACCAGGCGCCGCGAAGTAGAGGAAGTGTTTTGGAGAAGGACTCTTTCTTTACCATACAAATGCCACTCAATGTAGGTTTTTATGGTGAAAAAAAAAAGAAAAAGAAACTGACGTTAAATACAACGCGAGATCTGCTGACACGACATTTTGATGTCTTTTTCACCTTGTACACTCTTAGAAAAAAAAGGTATATTCTTACACCCCTTGTCCCATATTCGACACCCCAAAACTTCCTTTCGGCGTACAGCGGGCAGTCGTCGAACAGACGGCCTCAACTTTTACGAGGTGATTGAGAACGGTGGGATATACCTCATTAAACAGCTAAAGTACGTATCAAAGACCAGAGAAAAGAAACACTGAGGTTTTGCAGTAATACAAAAAAAACGATTACTATTTTTGTAGTCAATAACACGTACATTGCTTCTTTCAATCAGTTGTACCACTCGGTTATCAAGCAGCCTGTGAAAGGTGGGAACCACGGTTCGACGTCAGCGCGCTGTACGTCAAACTGAAGTTTTGGGGTGTCACATATGGGACAAGAGGTGTTAGAATATACACCTTTGTCTGAGAGTGTACCAAATTTCCCGTGAAAAAGTTCGGCGCTCACCTAAGTAATATTTTTGAAGGTCCCGCTGACTGTAGCATTCATAGAAACGAATCATTCACTTTAGAGGGTGGTGAGGGATCTTACTCGAACTTGAAATGATCCATCCAAGCCTACAGTACTGCTCCCACAGTACGCTCGTCGTCGCGCAGACGCTTCACTCAGCTGGTCGCAGCTAAATGTCTTGTGGTGGGAAAGCTGGCGTCGGCTCTGACTTTAGATTCTCTATTGAGATGTCCTTTCCGTGACTCGAGGATGACACATCTACTTAAAGATAAAAGCTTCCAAGCATCATGGAGCTGCCGTAGCAACAATATTGTCGGATGCAACTACTATTTAAATCCGGCGCCCCTACGCTGCCAGTCACGTGACCTAAAATTTTCCCGCTGCTAGGGAAACGCGGATATATTCTAACCGCGGTAAGAGTTAACCAGCATCGAGCAAACAGGCCCCGATGAAGAAAGCAAAATCACGGTGAAACTTCTGATAATTATGCCGGGAACAGTGAGTAGCTTGCAAAACATACTAAATATAACAAAAAGGAAATGATGCAAACGTTCGCCCCTGCAATGATGGATAGATCACGGTGCTTCCAACGAAAAGCGCGGCTGTCGAGGTCGGTGGCGACCCCTGACCGAAAAAATTGTGCTTTCGCGGTAACAATTTAAAGGCACACCAACGCATGCGCAAAGCACGCGATCTCTTAACGCCTTCGTGCCTCTGAAGGCACTCTGGCCCGTACGCCATGCCCAAACCCGCGGCACTTGTCCCATTTGATACACTGTTAGCAAAAATAACACGCTCAGACGTGTAGACCGTTGTCCCATAGCGGACACGTCGAAACGTGTTCGTTTTACACGCAGCCATGTGTGTTATTCGTCTACACAACATGAGGTGTCGTGTAAACTTAACACGATGCACCGTGTCTGCCTTCCTCAACACACGTTTCAGCGTGTTGCTTATGAAACATGGCGGCCAGCAACCGAGAGCAGGCGAGAGACGAGCCCAGCGGGCCGCGCTCCTTTACGCTGAATTGAGAGCACACAGGACGCGTCTGTTCTCGTTCGATGTCTTTTATACACAGTAAACAGTCTAACAGCGTGCAAAGGTAAACGTGCAAAGGTACGTACGTGCGTCGGCGGCGTCAATACCTACGACGGAGCCGCTAGACAAAAGAAACAACGAATGCCGAACTGACATGGATAAATAACTCACTATTTGGAAATGGGGGTAACTTACGCCACCTAGCGAGATTTTTAGCAGCCTATAAAAAAAAGTCTGCTAAACGCTGCGAACGAACATGAGTAGACACCAACCCACATACATCACGGACATGAGTAGCACGTATTACACAACACTGACATATGCACAAACACATCACACACAGCACCCGACACTTCCTACTCAATGTTCCTTCTCCTCACGGCGTATATAAGCTTGACATGTGCGGGTGAGCCCTTCGGTCGCTGACCCTTACAGATTTATAGAAAGTATGGAGGCAAAATCTATAATGTTAGTCCGTTGCGAAAATAACGATGTATTAACAATAAATCTTAAACCGGTCGTGAAGAAGTTCAAATTTTTGTTATTTTCATGCTAGACCAGTGTTATGAGCAGTCCGACTAGCTTCAATCAGATAAAAAAGAACACATATTATTGGGATTTTATCATTATGTAATTAATAATAAATGGAAATGATCCTTGTGCAAAGCATTTTTTTATATATTCTTGTGAAGGACATCCGCCCAACACTTCACTTCCGCTGGTTGCAGTGCGGGAGCAGACGCCTTCACTTTTGGGGCGTTTTGATGCACATTCTTGTCGTATGTCGTGTGGGTGTTGAGTGGAGCGGTGGGGCTCGGGAGTTTGTGACCGGTGTTATTCGCAATCACTGATGTGGCGCTGATGCGTCTTTTTTTTTTTTACACCGCCACCTTTTTGAATTTTGGAGATTCACGGGCCCGTAACACTGCATTATGCTGAATCGCAAGCTCCTTCTCTGTTGGCGTCGTTTTCCTGGTACTACTCGTGGATACTGCAAGCGTTTAAACAGTGCGCACCATCTCGCCTACATCCCCGGTGACGTACTCGACCTGTTGAAACATATTGCTTCCGTCATTTTGGAGTACGCAAGGCAGGTATCTCGTTGCTCTGGTTTCGGTTATAAAAGCAAGGCAAAACGCTCGTAGTTCCCGCCCTCAGTACACGTTGGACATCTTCCACACTTTGACTCCGGATAATTGGATGAACGAGGATTTACATTTACTTCAAATGTCACTCTCGCCGCTTCCTCACCGTTGAGCAGCAGGAGCAGCTGGCGACAAGCCGCGGATGAAAGGCTTGGCATCAACAGCCTAGTGCCCTCGGTGCCGATGCGGGCGATGCGGGTTTCTGTCAACCGATAGGCTAGCACAAACCGTGACCGCTCCAGCTCTTCGTCATGGCACGGTGTTGCAGAGAGCAGTGTAAAATACAACTACACGGACCACCGAAGCAAACGCACTGTTATCGTAAATCTTGGCTTGTGATTGCGCCTTTGTAGATCATCTTATTCGTTTTGCTGGAGAGGCGAGAACGACGGGCGTAACAAAATCGCTTGCATATTCCGCATACCTCGCAAAAGCATTTACCGTCACCTTGCGAAAAGCGCACCGTCCTGACTTCCTGCCTTTTACCTGGTTTAGAGCAGTTTGTACCTGCTAGTAGCTATGCCTACTGAAACTTTAGAAACTGGGGGCAGTGCCAGAGAGAAAATGAGACAAAGTTGGGAAAGCTTGCTCGCTCTCTCCGACTTCTCAACTCTCAAGTGATTGTACCATAATAAATGCACCAACGCCTCCTCCCAAAATAAAAAAGCACTATTTTAACTACGTAAAAAATGGTCCCAGTTCATGCATCTGTGGGCAGGTAGAAAATCTTGCCCTAATTTATTCACTACCGCATGATGTGCGCAACAAACTCGCACGAGATTTACAGGAAACTATCGGTGGTGACTTGAGTTTCCCTGAAATTCTGCATAACCTGTCGTTTGCAGGACCGAATCATCTACTCGAGCGGTGTGCGTCGCTGTGCAAACACGTCGCTGCGAAACGCCGTCCAACACGAAGCATAAAAACGGCAGATTTAGGACAACAATCCGGAGTCCAGTGTTCAATTAAAACGACGTAATTTTGCTGAAAACACCCGCAGCTTTTTACTCACGCTATCCGTCGGGATACTTCCACATTTTGAAACAGAACTAAGGAACATTTACTTTTAAAAACACTCGCTGCGTCCTCCCGTACCAGCTGGACCGGATCGGCTGACGACGACCCCACAACAACCAATTTGCGCTCCGGGTTTCTACATGCAAGCACCGCACCATACACCACGATCTTCTTCACATCGCCGTGTTGCACCAAACAGAACGAGATCGCCGAAGTCAACGCAGCGCTGTCGTGAGCCTTGGCTTATGGTTGCGCACTCGTGGACCCTATGACTCCCTTCGCTTTCTAAGCACACACGACGATAACGAATGATACTTTCCGTCTCCCGAGAACATCACAGGGCACTTCTCCGGTCACGTATTCGCTACATGTGCTCGCAAATCGAGGAGCTTCCCCCATTCCCGTCAAACCAAAACAATACCGACGCCATATCAAACGTGCGTTGCTGCGAGGGTTTTTCCGACCAAACAAAAACAACGAAAAAAACCGGCTCTCGCTTCCAGCGTACATCGGCGTTGCGCCGTGGCCAGATTTTTCCTGTCGGCTCTAACTTAAAGATGACCTGCAGATGCAGCAACACTGGCCATCACGGAGCGCCGTAAATTCTGAGGAGGTTGCATGGGAAGCGGCGGCACCTTCGCTTGCAGTTGAAGGGTTGAAGACAAAACGAAACCAACTGCAATGTCACGTGTTCAGATCGAGGGCACGCTTTTTATATCCATTTTAACTGTTTAGAACGAGTAATTACACCCATAACTTTATTTGTGGTATGTAAGAAACTATTATCAAGACCCCTAAAATAAATACAAACCTCGGCGACAAAAGGAAAGCCGCATTGCCATCGACCAGAAAAAAATGGCACCGAGCACGGTAAGCGCCGAAAGCGCGGGGTGCCTCGTCCCGCGACATGCCATAATTTCATTTGGTGCCTATCTGTCCCCGAGACATGCTTATTTCCGCGGCATTTGTCTTCACGGACCTTTCTAGGTGTGTCCCCAAGCATTCCGATGCTTCGATAGCCGGCAATGCTGCGATCGTCGCCGGGGCTGATGCGTGTTTTCGAGGTCGGCTACACGGCTATGCGTGTATAACCGAACCAAAACACGTTTTTTACAACCTCGCATGATTTTTGAACGAATTACCCATTACATAACGTGTAAATTTATGGTAATTTGTGTAAATAGCGTGTTTTTCACCCCAAATATTCACTAAATATACGGGGCTTGCTAACAGTGTAGCTGCGCCGGTACTGTAAGAAAGATATTCATAAAAGTGACCGCTCAGCTGGTACTTCCCTTATGACTGGAAGATACTGCAATATCATCTGTATAAATCATAATATTTATATTGCCATTTTCCAGCCGAAAGATCCGACAATCCTTACACTCAAAACTCTTGGACAAAAAAAGCTCCAAACACAAATTAAATAAAAGCGGCGACATAGGACGTTCTTGGTACACGGACGTTAGTACATGAATCTTCTCTGTCATTTCCTCGTTTAAGACGAGCTTTGCGATGCAATCTTTATTGGCCATTTTTACTTTTTCAGAAATTACACCTACTACTTTACACTCTTTCAAACATCTAAAAAGCGTCATGCTTGACACGGTCGAACTCTATCGGCAACATAATAATAATAATAATAAGTTTTATTTCCATTGCGACAATGGGGGTGACAAGGGAAAAAGCTGAGCAGTCAGCTTGACAGGTCCCGGTCACCCTACAGGTGCCGCCAGGGGGCATAGGCGTAAAAGAAAATAAAGATAATAAAAACAACTAATAGAAAAGTAACAACACTCGTCTAGATACACAAATTAAAAGGAAAAACATGGTAATCGAAACTGGTATAATAATCTAAAAAAAGTTTTATATGCATGTCATCTTTTTCATTACCGTCACAGCCTGACGAAAAAAAAAAAGGAAACAATGCACACGCAACTTGAGGCGTCTATATAAAAAAGGAAAAACTTTCAGAACAAAAGGAAAACACTACACGATAAGAAATACACGAAGGTCACCGTGACAAAGGAATCAATAGTCAAATACAAGGACCATGAATGCAACTAACAGCCATGACCGTCTGACGAGAACAATGATCGAATTGTTTTAAATGGCAAGTTATTCAAATTCAAATTTCTAGATTCGTACTGATTTAGTAAAGTGGGTATCCTGTATCTTAGCATTTGTGTGCCATAATTTGTCCTTGGCGTGACCACACCCCAACACTCGGCGCCGCGCGTAGGATAGACAGTGGTATTTCTTGAGACGTTCCCAAGGTTCATTAGAAAGTTTGTATTCCTGCTTAGTTCTATTTTTAAACTTGCACTAAGTCTGTAATCATACAAACTGTGTATGCGGATGAAACCAAGTTTTTTAAAAAGATCAGACGTATGGGACTGGAATGGCATATTGCCTATAGCCCTAACAGCCTTTTTTGTAACAGAAGTATCTTATCCAGATTCGTTGGGGTGGTTGTGCCCCAAACTAAGTGACAGTAATTGAGATGCGAGTAGAACAACGAATTATAAATCATTAACTTAACGCTCATTGGTACAATATGACGATGACGGTTTAACATACCGACAATTTGGGAGAGTTTTGTGTTCAGGTAGTTAATATGATTATCCCAAGACATATTATTGGTGAAAATAATACCAAGAATCTTGAAAGAGTTTACAATTTCTATCTTGGTTGAGTTTATGGTAAGGTCTTTCGTAATACTAATTACTTTATTTTTGGGACGAAAGAGAACAGCTTCAGATTTTCCAACGTTTATTTGGAGTAAGTTAGAACGGCTCCACATATTCAGCCTGCCAAGCATCACGTTAGCTTTGTCAATTAATACGTCGGCATTTTCCCCAGAAAAAAATATGCTCGTATCATCTGCATAATTTACAAACTTAGCTTCAGAATATATGTTGATGATATCATTTACGTATATGTTGAAAAGAAATGGACCCAGTATGCTACCCTGCGGTACACCGGAGAGGATGGGTTTTGCAAGAGACGAGTATCCATTCATAAAGACGTACTGAGATCGATGCTCGAGATAAGATTTTAGTAACCGCAAAGCATGCCCACGAAAACCGTAAGTATCTAATTTTGTTAGAAGGATTTGGTGATTGAGACAGTCAAAGGCCTTGGAAAAATCAATAAACAAACCAAGAACCAGTTTCTTCTCTTCAAAATTTTGTGAGATGAGCTCCTTCGCATCCAATAAGGCAGTCTCAGTGGATTTGTGTTTCATAAAACCATATTGGGAGGTGTTTATGATGTTATACTTATTTGAGAACTTCATTAATCGGTTGTATAGTACTTTTTCCAGAACCTTAGAGAAAACTGGTAGTATCGAAATAGGTCGGTAGTTCCCCAACTCGTTTACACTACCCTTTTTATGCAAGGCTAACACCTTAGCTATTTGCATTCGCTTCGGGAATACGCTTGTAGCCAAGCAAAGGTTAAAAATATGAGATAGGGCCGGAGCTATCATGTCAACAACGTACTTTACAGGTCTTACCTGGATACCGTCCGCGTCACAACTTGCGCTATTTTTTAGCTGTAAAAGCACTGATCTTACCTCTGGCTCGACCACGGGTTCTAAAAATATTGAATCGTTGTTTCTTGTATCAGTAAAGGCTGAAGAGTTTAAAATATCAACAGTGGCCGTAACATTGATGAAATGCTCGTTAAAGGCATTTGCTAAGGAACAGCCAGAAAGCTCAATACCATTGTTTACAATCTTTTCAGGTGAGCTGGACGGACGTTTTCGATTTAAAGAGAGTTTAGCTGTCTCCACATGATGTCCGTACGCCCCTGTGCTGCCGTGAAAACATCGGAGTAATAACGTTCTCTTGCACGCTTTAGCTCTTTGTTTAAAATATTACGGTATATTTTAAATCGCTTGAGGTCATCCAGGTCTCGAGATTTGGCAAACTGACTAAATAAACTATTTTTAATACGAATTTTGCACAGCAGGTCATGCGTTACCCACGGTTTCCTTATGCGTTTTGATATTTTTATTGACTTAAAGGGGAAATATCTGTTATAAAGTTCCACAAACAGTTCCATAAAGGCACTTCGTCCCTACCACCCGCTCCCCTCCCCGGTCACACGCTTCTAACACGCTGCACGCAATATGCACGTATGTCATGATAGTTTTCTTAACTACCTTGGATACCAACACTGGAAACTCCGACGACGCGTGGCGCAACCTGATTCCAGCGCCCCTTGCGGGCCTGGAGTCTCCAATAGAAGATGAACTCCTTGTAATGCATTGGCCTTGACTTGTCCGCACAAGAAAAAAACAAAACAAAACATCTTCAGGCTTTTTTTTGTATACTTTGTTAGCTTTGAATGTTAAAAAAAATTATTACAATTTTACGATTGATGAATGTGTTGTTTCCGTGAAAACTGTTTTTCTTGGCTTCCAAGGCCCAGGTTTCTCTTTTTAGCCAAAGAAAACATTCTTATGTCACTGTTTATGTAAGACATGCGAAACACGACTGTATCTTAGAGCTGTTTTGTGAAATACTTAAATATCAAAAACTCTCTAGTAACTTAGATACTGTTCAACTCTAGTGTTCAGACCAACCAATACGGCTTACCTTTGCTGTTGATATTAGCGTTTTAATAAATATCATGATCATATCTGTCTTGACAAAAAACAGTCTGGCTGGTCCTGCGAACACCTTCGCCAATATAAAAATAAAGGACAGCAGAAAACCCATCACAATGTAATCACTGGCAGGATGTCAACATCCTGCGTGGGGTCGATTGTGCATATAAGATCTCAGGTCGTTACCGAAATGAATCTACACGCAAACTTCATTGAAAAAAAAAACAGTTTTGAGGTGATACCTTCCAAAAGACTGGCCAGGGATTTTAAACAGGAAGCCTCCATTCCTGTGCAATTCACAGCCCGCACTTGTCAGATTACAGTCCGGCCATCGCGCACTTGGCACAAGGTAAACCTCGAAAATATACGAGCGAAATTGACAAACGCAACCATATTTGCACCCTGCGACGACTATATGGGAAAGTGTATAAACAGAGAAGCTGATTATGGTATTATGGTAGCCAGTTTTTACACAGGAACGTACCGAAAAAAGAAATAGCGTTACAGGCCTAACTTTTGTAGTTTTTTATTTAGTACTCGTTTGGTATCCTCGAGTGTTAATGTGTATACAGTGTGTTAGAGCCAACTTCTGCCAATACCCGTGATTTTATGCTACTTAAAATGAGTAATAAAATAGAGTAACTAGTTATTTAGTAAAAATATAACGTGCTAATGATACTACCTTCTGTCCTGCTAATGGAAGGAAATAGTCACCATTACTTCTTAAGGTAACGAGCGTTAGTTTTGTGTTACTTTACACTTTAGGAATTGGCAGCCATAAGCTGCGGTTACAAACTTAGGCAGCAGGTAAACACTTGAAGAGCGACTTTTAAATAATTTTTTTTTCCTAAATTTTACTGAATGTAGCAAACTCGTGATTGCGCGTTGGCATTTTTGAAAGGAGAAAATCCTGACCAATTTCAACTCAAATTAAGGGCTAACGATTAACTTTTTTTATATTCAATACTGTGAATTGTAGAGCAGTGTCGCGAGACAAATGTATCGCGATAGTATTTAGAGATACTCGGGAGTATATGTATCTCTGCATCGAGGTAAAGTTTAAAAATATATTTGTATTCCAGTAGTGAAATACATTTCCAGTGTATGGTTTCTATCGCGATAATCTGCTTAACTTAGGTATCCTTTTACATTATTATCAAAAATTAACTGTTCATTTTTACGATAAACTTATAACCATGTTTTTGGCACCAGGGATCGCAAAATTTATGTTACAAACCCGCTACATAACCGCCTTTACAGGTGTAAGCTCAAAAGCTGAAAATAATTAAATAAAAAAAAGAAAACAAACAAAGGTGATTCTAGGAAGAGTCGCTTGAGAAGATAACAAGCTAAGCTGCTCCCGCAAGGCCCTTTAGCTTTTTCGCTTCAGCGGAGTGAACGCTGAAAAAGACGCGAGCGGCGAGTAGGAAACAATAAATCATGGAAAATAAATGTCTTGTTGGTAGGGCTTCTCTTTGTCTTGCGTTGCGTCAGGTCCCATTCAGACTAGGTTGAGTGGCACTGAGTGCAGTGAGGCCCGACTTCGTTGCTCAATTTCCGTGACCTGGTTTATTCGGAAGTTCTTAGGACGCTACTGCCCAAAATGAAGCTTGTTATCACGGCAGGGCTTGTCACCCTGGCGGCAGAACATTCTTCATTTTGTGTAGACTCCTTTTGTCAAGCATCGCAAGTAGTCGTGTACTTCCAGTATAACTACGGTATTCACGGAAAGTGATAATGATGTTTTTCTTTGGCGTTTGGGATGGTTGCTGTGGATATGTGAAGAGTTTGAAGTGCATAAACTGACACGAAGAGACGGACCTAAGCACCACCATTTTGGCATGGCGCGAACTGCACCTTTCCGCACAGCTACCACCGTTCACGAAAACTGCTTCTCTGTATCTATCTCTATTACGGTATAAGCTTTGGCCGGCTTTGCAAATGTACCTCACGGAGGGATATCCCCTTATGTCAAGACAGATGTATTTAAGTATATGGATTTTCGGACTTAGAACACATGTATTGCAGTATTGGTACTCCGGAATACTCTTTGAAGTATACCTGCTCAGCGGTGGTATATAGTAACGACATTACTTTTCGTGTTAGTTATTTTATAAGATTCTAACACGTACGTTAGAACGTAACTAAAAACTCAACTTGTTACCAGTGATGTCATTACCTTAACTATTGAGTTTAGGTAACGACAACTCTATTGAGCAATTGAATATAATGTGTGTTATGGGCCAAACTGGCTAATTATAACTGACCAATTATCTAACGTTATAAATATTATTTTTGCTTAAAATCTTCAATTAAGAATATGTTGAGCTTGTGGAGAAGCATCCTGTAGTGTCGTTTCTATCAATGTAGCCTTTGTGTGTCTAACGTTTACGGTTTTTAAAAAAAGCGCGCGAGACCAATACATTCCGAGTGACCAAGGCCAGGAACCTTCAGGTCTCTAGTGGGTAGATACGGGTATTTTTTAAACTCACTCGTGGTAATAATTTTTTTTAACTCAAACATATTCGACACAACAAGACTACATATTTGAAAACAGGTTGTTTTTCGACATGCTCTACAACGTTTGGATTGGATTGTTGGTGCACAAATATAGATTTAAGAAGTTAAGCTAGTCAATCTTTGTTAATTGACCAATGCGGTACGTAGAAATAAATATATTGACTGTTCAATAGGACTGGGAACAATACTGCATTGGTTCAACATGCCTAGGGTGAACCAGCTTTTTTAAGTCTTGGCAAAATTTAGCTCAAAAAGCCTGGGTTGTACACATTTTTGTCGTATTTGTATATTCGGAACAAACTGCGTAATTTTGCAGACCATAAAGTTCCGTGGTTTTACACACTTCAGTATCACGATCGCTGTAAATTGTTTTCATCACTAATATTTACGCTTAAACCCATTTTTATTGGAGTTCAATAACAAATGTATTTATTTCTCTTTCAGTGGCATCTTGGCTATTTCAGAAAGGAATATACGCCTACGTACAGAGGATTTGACAGCTTCTATGGCTACTATACTGGCGAAGAAGATTACTACAATCACACATTTACTTCCGTAAGTTGATCATTTAAGCAATAATTGAGACGACGTTTGATCTCGTGCAAGGAGAGTTGGGATCCGAACACAGAATACCGATGGCGAATTCGGGTGGTCGTTTCCCGGCAAATTATTTTGCCATTCCTTCGGCAAGGGCGTTCGCGTGGTCAAAGGCTAGCGGGTGCAAGCTGTTCGAGTGGCGCTTCTCAGACGTGTGCCGGCAATTTACTGGCACAATATTTACCCAAGCCCCAAGAGTTCGGGCAGCTTGTCTGCCAGACTGTATCCGGGATCGTCACATCCGATTGGGGAAAAGAAACCAAACGAAAGAAAGCTTCCCGAAGGCGGCAAATAGCGGGTTCGAGTGGCAAACTAAGCCATTGAGACAGACACCCATTTGTGCTCCGAGAGAAGGTAACGAAAAAAACGAAGATAAAGATAATTTATGTTTCACAGAAAGCCAACATTTTTTGAAGAATTTGTCCAGCCCGCGCAAGGTCAGTCTGCTCTGAGACACGGGTTGTATCATACATTACTTTGTTTTACAACTGTGCAATAACACGTTATTACACCACTGAAAAAAAATGTATGCATAGTGATGCAGTTCCATACTTGAATACGCATTACAATTTCAGGGGGAGGGGGGGGAGCGCAATGAGAAGACAGGATTCGAAAAACGGTAATAACAATAAACAGAATATAAAAAGCGACGCTGACAAGCCTTCTTGGGATCCTTGTAAAATAGCAACAGTTCCTCGGAACTCAAACAAAAAAGAAATGACCGCATCTCCACGTGGTGAATGATGTTGATTGGGGCGAAGCTCTGGTGGTTCTGACGATACTGATTTATTGTTCATAGGTAGTGCTGATGGTGCTGATTTTTTTATTGCTCATACGTAGTGCTGAGTTCCGGGTTGCGTTTCGACTTCATTATTACTGCTTTATGGTCGGTGAAATGCAGAGCCAGTGGTTCTTCTAGCGGATCAGCTTGGATCCGCTAGAAGCCGTGGGAACGCATCTCCACCGCTTAAGTCAACGGTCCATATCAGAAAGAGAATGTGTGGTATGGAACGTGGTTATATACGCATTTGAGCATTTGACCGCAGCGCCCTCTCGTCTTTAAACGATGAGTCAATGCATGCAAAATTTAACGCGATATATATACGCATTTGACCGCAGCGCCCTCTCCTCTATAGACGTTTCGCGGCTACATGCAACGTTTCATCCATGACATCCCCAGCTCTTGAGTTACTACCACATCACAGAGCCCCCTACTCGTCCTGCAGTCGTGGCCGAGTGGTTAAGGAGATGGACTAGAAATCCATTGGGGTCTCCCCGCACAGGTTCTGAATCCTGTCGACTGCGCAAACATTTTTTTCTTTTTTTTGAGAAGACAGACGGGATGGCAATCGATGTGAGCACGGACGCTGGACGGAGAAGGCTAGACACTGAGAAGCTTCGCCCCTAAAAAAAATAAAATTTAACGCATGTGCGGGCAGCACCACACTAATTTATTAATCTCTCCTTTCATAATTAATATAATTTGAGATCCAGTCAGCTGTACACGCTATGGTTTTCTTTATATTTCCAAAACACATTGTGGAGCGAATTTGTTTGCGCGCATCTCAAAGAGTCGTAATTTATATTGTTGACGCCTACAGCGTACGGATTGTTACCATAGATAAATCGAGGAAGAATTTAACAAAGCTCAGGCGCGACCCAGGCAAATAAAAACGCCAGTTGCCGGCGCTTTGTGTTCGGGTGGAGAGGGTCACGTGCTATGCCGCTGGTGCGGTTTTGGTCGCCGGTGCCACCGGCAAGGGCTCACCGGCGATTGAACACCCTGAATTCGCCCTAAGGGAGTAAAACACAAATATATACATCCTTCGCACTCGGGGAACCATGTCGCATTCGATGAGAATGGGTGCCGGAGAAGAATGATTGATGGAGGAGGAAGCGTGGGGGGGGGGGGCCAGTGTAGAAAGCGCGAGTTTAACATTAGCATCTAAGGGCGCATATCACGTAAGTCTGTGTTTTTATGTTTCTTAATTGCCTTTCACATTAAATGAGAACCTTTGCTGTTTTTTGTTTTGTTTTTTATTGGCAAAAACAAAACCAAAGAAAATCGGAATTCCCAGCTTTTACTCCTTCGGTATGCCGTTTTGTTTTCTTTAAATTCTATTGTCTATCGAGAAAAATGCATATGATACTGATGCCAAAACCAGCATTTAGATTTTTCTGTTCTTTTCTGTAGAATGAGGTGTCTTGGTGCAAGTGCACCAGACAGTGTTACATGTTGCAAGTGGACCAGACAGTCTCAAAAGTAACGTCTTGCACGGTTTTTTTTTTTTGCATCAGTTTTTCTAGCAGTCATTTCACAGCATTAAACTTCATTTTACGCGTCGGGAAGAAGTATAGGTCCCCACTGGAACATTTGACATTACGTTTTCAGTGTTTACAGTAGAAACGCTTTGCCTCTCGGGACTTTTTAAACATGCTGTCTCTTCAGGCAAAACAAAACAATATTGTGACTTTGAATTTGGGTTACTAGTTATGACATGTCTATTGATGTGTTGAATCAATTTTGAGGCAAATGAGTAATCATCCAAATTTTTCCGGAGCTCACTTCTAACCAGTGAACGGATTGCTCCCATTATGGTTCTTTTCAACGAAAATAAGAAAGTTTAATTTCTTTTGGAGGACATTTTCAAGCTGCTTTGCCATTCCTATTTTTAAGCTAATTGTTGACCTCAACATACTATTCCAATCGTCTTTCTATTGTTCCACTTTTTTGGCCTCGTTTTTTACCCCCTGTTCTTTCTTCTCTCTTTCTAGTCCCACACCTGCTCACGTAAGCTCACTGCGTCTTCCGTTTCCTTCTGTCACACTTTTTCTCCACCTGGCTGACTGTCCGTCCTCAGCAGTTTGTATCACGTGCTAGTCTTGATTGAGTGTCTCACTACGGTGAGCCGCGAAAGTCGGGAATACTTTTCAAGGCGCATTAATATCTCGTAGACGGTAGCTCACGCGGCCTGTCTTTCGAAGCTCATTAAAGGGTGCCTTTTAGCTTGGAAGCAGCTTCGTTGCTCTTTCCTTCTGACCGAACGGCGTACGAAAACAAGGTCAGCCGGTATTATGGGAGACATTCCAGCGTCCTGTTTGTGTTGGGTCAGCATCCGATACTGCTTTCTGGTTATGGTGAAGTGAAGACGGCGTCGCGCCTTGTCGGGTTGGTTCTCGAACTGGGCCCACATGGTGGCTAACGTTCACCCTTGGGGAAGAACCGAACTTCTGCTGTACGCCAGCTTAAATGGCGTCGCCGCAGTCCTCGCTTGTTGTGACTTGTTTGAAGCAATCAATGTTTACGGTGCGCAGACATCCCAATTGTCATGTGAAGCATTTACATATTCGTACATTATATCGGCGATGGCGAGATTGGCACGCTCGACGAGCCCGGTTGTTTGAGGTTGGTATAGAGTCCTGCCTGGGAGTGGTGTATCCCAAAAGCCAAGATCTCGCGTTTGTAAAGACGAGAACTGAATGGAGTTCCACGGTCAGTAAGTAAAGTTTGCGGTACGGCGTGGCAGAGTACTGTTTGCTCACTCAGAAACTTCACAACCTGATTCGCCGACGTTGTAGGCTCAGCACGCAGCTCAGTTTATTTTGCGGGGTGGTCGACAGCAACGATAATAAAATGGTTGCCGTTTTGAGATTTCAGAAAGGGTTCTAAATGATCGAGTTCAATGAGCTAGGAAGCAGCTTGCGCTATTTGAAGAGGATGAATATCGCTGGGAGGAGAAATATTGATCAATTTCCTTCCTTGACATGATCAATAAGAAAATATATACCTGGAAACGTCGGTCCGGAATTTACACCACCAATAGCGTTCGGAGAGCTTGGCTACAGGCTTGTCTCGATCAAGATGACCTGCGGTAGGGCCATCATGGCAGAGTTTCAACACGGCGGTCCTCAGAGAAGCTTGAATCAACGGTAGCCGTTGCCGATAACCGGGGTTTCTGTGACATGATATGCCCTTTTGTACACAATATGCCCGACGCAGCCGCCGTGAAACGTCTGAAGAGACGGGTGACGCGAGGCGCTGTACGAATATCTATCGCTTTGTAATCTTGATTTTGGCCGTGATGTGAATCAAAAGAGGCTCCGCAACGGTGTGAGTCATACTCCGGAACTTGAGGGGTCATGCGGGTTGCGAGACAAAAGGTCTGCGTCATCATGACTGCGTCCGCTACTATGTATGATATTAAAATCAAACGCTGAATTATCTGCCACAACAATGAAATGGCGACCGTAAAGATATGGTCAACATTTTTGCCACACAATTGACCAGACAAGGGCTAAACATTCCAATTAGGATCAATAGTAGTTCCTTTTCTTGTTGTATAAGCCGGCGGCTTGCATGAAAAATTAGTCGTTCAGTGCCGTCTGGAACTTCTTGGAATAGCACAGCGCCAAGTCCTTGTCCGCTGGCATCCGTATGGAGGATTGTCTTCGACAAAGATGGGTCGCAGTGAGCAATCACAGGGGCGTTAAGAAGGGTCGTTTTTACGCCTTGCCACAAGGATTGTTCACCGTTTCCCAGCTCCACAGAACACTCTTTCCGAATGAATATTCAAGGTGGTAGCATGGGTAGCAAAGGTAGCAATAAAATGGCGGAAACTTGATGCAAATCCTCAGAAACCTTTTACGTCTTTCATAGTTTTTGGCCTCGGATATTCAAATAACGCATCAAGCTTCGAAGGATCAGGCTTGATCTTGTTTTGTTTACAACGTCTCCCAAGTATGTGATCTATATGAAGTTTTCCAATTATATTGGTGTCCTGGAAACAAGTTTCACAGTTAGCGCAGGGGCGTTTATGCGCCACAACTGGATGGTAAGGTTCGCTTGAAGCATGGGAAACCTCGAGAATGTGGTCTCTAAAGCGGGTGTTCAGGCTACGCCCTGTCTCACCAATGTATCGGTCGCCGCATAAAAAGGGAATGAAGTATATCACCTGCCCTTCACAGGGAACGGTCTAATTGGCATGTTTGATGTCACATCCTTCGGGGGCTTCGTTGTTGTTAACTCTTCTGCAGAGTTGTTTTTGGGCCAAGTTGCACGAGAAGACAACAAAATTGTTGAAGCGCGCGGTTATTCCCTTCAGTTTGTGTGCAGAGTTGTGCACATATGGTATGGAGATGACTAGTGAAGCTTTACCACGTGGAGCACGTGGGCCTTTGGGAAGCTAAATTTAGCTGAACAAGAATGGTACTCAGTAGACCTTGCGGATATCCAGCTTTGAGAAAACGTTCCTGTTTTGGAATGCTTAAGCCAACAAAGTGCAAACAGAATTTGCCGCGAAAAGATGAAGGGAGGGACCTAACAATTCCATGTTTGACCCGTTTAGAATGGAAACTTCAAAATACAAGAAGTGGTTTTTGAGACCATTGTTGTCCCAACAAATGCCGGACGGAAGAGGATGAGAGACGAAGGTCTCTATATCTACTTCCCAAATATAATCTTTCAAGAAGATTTTTTTTATCTCCTATTTTATCGTTCCTTTATTATGGGGGATTGTCTTCTTTTTACGTTGTTTTTTTCATGTATCTTCAATAGTTTAATAAGTTGGAGAAGGATATTTTACATACTAAAGGGATACTACAACGAAATTTCGGCGCTTATTGTTTGGTCCATATGTGTTCAAAGGAGCAGTATCACATCGGACATCAATAGCTTGTTAAAAAAGGCACGAAAATGAATTTTAAAACGAATTAAACGATTAGCAAAGAGGATCTGGAGGATGTCGCAAACGCCTCGTTTGCAATGCCCGTCTGGGAACCTTGACAGGTAGTGACGGTAACTGTCTCGCCTCGGGCGACCATGAGAGAAGAGGGAAGGAGTAACTCCCCTCTCCCCGAGAATCTTTGTATGTCCCACTCAAAATTCAAACAAACGCAGCCGCTTCGGTGGCTGGAACGACTTGGACATCTGCTGGACGTCAGCCTCGCCACAGCTTTGCTCGTCCCGAGACGAACTACCTCACGATTCCGTCGGATGTCACGTGCTCTCCGCTGGCTGCTCTCCGAGCGCTTGCCAGAGTGGGCCGTTTATAACGAAAAATACAGCCACCAGGCTCAAACTACAAACGTGCGATTATCATTTGTGGATATTGTGGATCATATTCAACCCATTTTTGAACACGACGGGTATATTTTAAATTTATTGAAGTATCCCTTTATAGGAGACTTCAGTAAATGTTTGTTCCTAGATCAAAGAACTGCGCTGTCTGTCCTGATTCCTAAGCGTTTTTATTCTTTCCTTAATTTTTATATCTTCACCTACCCACTTTTTGTTTTTATGAAACTTCGCCTTTGTGGGTTTTATTATCATTATTTTCGTATTTTTATATTCAGGATAAAACTCCTTACTTGGTTTCCCGAAACGTTAATCTTCATTTTCGTTCTTCAGGTAGTTTCTTTTTGGAAAGGGTGCTTTCTTGAAGTGCATCTTTTCTTTCGGATGTAGCGCGATGGAAGCAGCCCTCACGCATTCCTATTTCTTCGCGTAAAAGGCCAACGCCTCCAGAATTTTTCTTGCGAGGTGTTTTCTGTGTCGTAGCCACGATGTTCATCTCGTGAAAATCGGGAGCAGGTAGTCAGGTTGCCAAAGTGGAGTGTTATATGAGACACCTGT
Organism: Ixodes ricinus; assembly: GCA_037355805.1. Taxonomy (NCBI): domain Eukaryota; kingdom Metazoa; phylum Arthropoda; class Arachnida; order Ixodida; family Ixodidae; genus Ixodes; species Ixodes ricinus. The sequence continues at coordinate 46,713 of JAZHYW010048685.1, forward strand.
GGCGTAATGGTTTAAATATCTATGCCAGACGTCAAGGTGTATTAATGTTAGACAAACCAAGAAGAAACGTAACGTAAAGAACATAATGTGGAATTCAGAATAAGCTACAGATTTTCGAGAATGTAAAAATTGCACGGTTGACTGGTAAAGCGCATAATTGTTTTGCAGAGAGTCTAATGACATCAAACTCGTAGTGAAAGGAACAGTTCCAATAAATATGTTAGGCAATTGTATCAGTCAAGCTTTAATAAAACTCGAAAACCAGTCTAAAATGTTTTCTGAAATTGTAAGTAAAATTGTATGACATGTTTTCTGGTGGTTTCCTGTCTTCGTTTTGATTTTAAAATTACACTTCATCTTCCTTTTTGAGTATCAGGGTTTCAACATTTATATGCGAAGAACCCTGCGACCTCAAGAAACATTTTTTTTAAATTTCTTTGTGTATCTGTTTGTTAAAGGGCTTAGTTTGGTTAAACTGTTTCGGTCCGGTTCCCTCCTAGGCCTTCTGGTACTGTTTTGTGCTTTGGTGTGTTTGGACCGAACTTGCTTAAAATTTGGGTGACCTTGCCAACAAACTTTGTTTGCTTTTTTGACGTCGTGGAAGACATTCGGAAAAAGGAGATAGAAGCGTTGTATGAAATAATTGTTTTTAACTGAGTTTGAGACGCTTTTTTTGTCAACCTTCCTCTTTCATCCTCTAATTTGTCTTTAGGTTTCCTTCCCAATCTCAGGGTTTAAACATCATATTAAATATGCAACAGCATGACTGCACTTTTACCGTATTTTGAGGCTATGGTTTGCTTAAATGCAGAACAATCGCACTGGATTCGACTTTTGGCTGAACACGGAACCACTGTTCAATGAAACCGGAACTTACTCAACTCATCTGTTCACGGAGCGAGCCAAATTCCTCATCAAATCCCGCAATGCTGCGAAGGTATATATATTTGTATATATAGTTGTCGTGACTTCTTTGCCTCCTCTGCAAAGGAGTTGGACATTAAAATGCAGCGGCGAGGTTGAGCTTGCATGTTTCAGAATTATAAAGGAAGCGCGCAATTCTTTTCGCTACTGGGTATTATTATTTGTTCCCGTGAAGCTTTGCTCTTGCAAGCACAAAAGTATTCCTAAATCAAACGTAATATGAGAACTTTGGAGATCTAAGGGCGTACAGCGATTTTCGCCCATTCACTAGCATGATCCGAGGTGTTAATTTTTCTATGGAATGTAGTTGAAATAAGCTGCTTCTTGGACACAACACTCATCACAGAAATATGTAATTCCTGGTAAAATATGCATGTCTGTATTTTCTGGGAATCCTCATACCAAACTCCATCCGGACCGATTCTACCCAGCTCTTGCATTGGAATGGACTAACCTCTATAATCTGCACTCTTTGTGTTGTCTGCTTCGGTGCTTGTTTTCAACTTGGTCCTGACCATTAATCAAGCTGCCATGATCCTGGCATAGATGCAGAGATGTACGTAACGAGTTACTAGTAACAAGGTACTTCTACTTAGTTACTTTTTTAGGTAACAAGTAACCTATTTAGTGACTTTTCTAAAAAGGAAACGAGTAACGTTCTCAGTTACTATTTAAGCTATGTAACGATTAACTGAATTTCTCTACTTTTGAGGAATAATGTTTATAACACCGTCTAAAGAGCCCTATTTTAATTCTAACCAGAGTATGCCTCTAGGGCGACAAAGGTGGATGGGCACCCTAAGAAACAACTAAACAGTGTGACACTGTAGAAGTCGTTTATAGCTGAACACGTCAGTCGAACTCTAGAGCTGCGGATGGCTTTCACTCAAAGAACACAATAAGGCTCTTTGGTTGAACCTCCTAGAGTCATGTACAGACCGAAAGTAAACCCGGAGGTTGCCAACACGGGAAGACACAGAACCCAGTGTCAACTTCGAAGTCTAGATCCAGAAACATCAGAAGAGAGGGGGAATCTCATACTAGGGCCTACTCCACGGGACGTCGAGGGGCCAAACCACCAGAACAGGACTGGTTCATATATGTTTGGGGTTACAATTTTTTTCTCCCAGTTACTCACCCAGAATGAAGGTTGGAAAATCCGTGTTAAGGGTGCTCTCAACAAAAAGGAGCGACAGATTTTACTTCGTTGATTTTAAAGTAGAATCTGCGTTATTCAAAACGACATCGCACTTCGTTTGCTCAGACAAACGACAAACCAGAACGCAAGATAGCACTAGAAGTATAAGGATGCAAAGCACATTGAGGGCTGACACTAATCCTTTCAACAACGTTTTTTTGACCCAGAAGTCGATTGGTTTTTGTTTGTCAAAATAACGAGACTCGTTACTTTTAAGGTAAAGTTCTGAATGCGCGTAACGTATGCAGATACTTTTTGAGCGAGTAACAAGACGCAGTATTTTGTTACTTTTTCGGGTATTTTGTCTGCAAAGATGACTCGATTATTTTATGACAGTTAGCGATGTGGCCGGACTGAATAATATAATATATTAAAGGAATCGAATGGCACGCACATGTCGAGAGCGGCGAGAAAATTTGCTGAAAAGTCTTACTCATGCGCAGTGTACAGAGTGCGTCATTTGGACGTCCGGATATGTGGTGCGTTCCCAGATTCAAGTGACAAGATAGTTACTTGTAACAATAATGTCTGATATTTTGTTAATTTTTGTTTTGCTTTGTACTTTGAGCTCAAAGTACGCCTCTGTGTATCTATTTTTTTTCTCCTTTCGCTGTGTATTACTGCATGCTTAACTGATGTCAAATGCTAAGTGCCATATTAAAGCTGGGGCCTCGTCAAGCCTCACTTGTTGCAGCTTTTTGTCCCAGCTGCCGTCTTTCTTGTGAATGAAAAGAAAGAATTGATTGATTAATTTACTGATTGATTAGACGTATAGTGCCACCAGAAAATTTGTATGTGTAACACGAAGTGACTTGGCCTCGTCTTGTCTTCTCTTCTCGCGCTTATCCGACTTGACTCCTCTAACGTTCTCCTAACTTTATACCGCGCTTGCGCGTGATTCGGTTTGGAGGACGGGAGACGAGCCATAGTATTTCAGAAATACATTATGTATTTGTATTTATGTATCGCGAAACAAATTTTAAACTGCATTTTGTATTTCTGTGTCGAAATACGTTTTAGGTGTATTTCTGGTATCGTTATAATATTAGGGGCAAATGCAGTTTGTAAACTTTACCACGGAATCGTTCACCTCTACACAGAGCGGGAAGGCCAGGCCTAATCTAGTATGTTTTATCTCAGATCATATATGCGCCCTTCTCTATTCTGAAAAATATTACAAATGTTTTCTTGAACCCGGGCTGTCGATTATTTCTGTATAATCGATACTTCAATGCGCTGTCTGCGCACTTAGCTGACCCATAAAATATTACTATTTTATTGAATTTCCTTCCTTGGTGACGTCCCAAGTTCAATGCTAAAAAAGGCGCTGGGATTGGTCAAAACCACATGACATTTTCGAGGTACTTTGCGTAAAAACAAAACTGATTTAAAGGTGCCTGTGATTTTGCCTCACACGGATGTTAGATGCCGAAAAGCAGCCGTGCTCGAGCCATAATGAAAACAAAAACATCTTGCTTTCCTTGCAACGCAGAATGCGAGATGTTAACCCTGTGATCAATTTCATTCGAGTGAAAAGACGTCCAAGTCGAAATTCAAGCAGGCTCTTAAATCGAGTGCTTCATTTTTGTTTTCGAAGTATGGTCTGGTTATGAAGGTTATGCTTATAGAGTATTCTAGATTGTGCTTTTTTCTTTCGTACACATTTCCGGGACATACAAGTAGTTCTACGGAGTTCAAGACGATAAAATATAGTGTTTGTTTATAGCACGATGGACATCAGTATTTCTATTTCTGCCCCAGCAAAATGTGTTCCTGTATTTGTAGTTCCAGATAATTTTATGATATATATTTTTGACATGTATCGCGAGTTTAGTATAAGTGTTTTAGCATTTCACAATATTTCTGTGGAACCCTGGCTGAAAACGAGAGGAGAGAGTTTGACCTTCGGACGAGGCGTGGCATCCGCCGTCGCCATGTCTACGCTATGTTAATAGACATAAGTAAAAAACCAAATAATCTGTTCTCCATAAAAACCTCCCGGCATTTGATTTTTAGTACCCCTTATGGAATGCGTTTTGTCTTTATTATCGAAATTTTGGCTTTCAATGAAAACAAAAAAAAACAACAATACTATTGTACTTCTGCGTATTCTGCACAGATGTATCCCAGAAGTGCAACCCGCTTTTGGCACTGTCTGTTCCTGGCACGCTCTCTAAACGCGTCGGTTTACACAACGGATTGCTGTCACTGACATTTCATCTTTCTATCTTGTTTTGGCAGCCGTTCTTTTTATACCTGGCGTACCAGTCGGTTCATGGGCCTCTTGAAGCGCCGCAGGAAAACATTATGAAGTTTCTCTACATAGGAGAAGAAAACAGAACCATATTTGCTGGTAAGAGTATAATTGTCAAGTCGTTTATTTAATATAAGATTTATATTCAAATACTTACGTGAAGTAGTATACGTTTTATTGTTGTGTAATGCATTAGACAAGATATAATGATGTGTTTGAGGTAATCAGCACTTCAAGATACTCACGGCTACCGCCCTAAGCCTTTCGCCCGAATAACCTTAATCTTCACCCACAATGTACATTACTTCTATTGTATCCATTTATGCATTCAGTGAACAGCTGCTACGAAATAGTTAGTCATCATCTTTGAACTTTCGTTCTTTTTCGTGTTTGTACACGTTTCTTGCAAACACGAGCTTTTTATGTTTTAACGATCTTTATTAACCAAAACCTAATTGATAACAGGTAATTCCCCCTAATGCTAGAGTTATCAGTGATTACGATAATTCCAGTGCTTTATTTGTATACGTGTGAACTTGGGATGTGTTAAAGCACAGTAGGTCTGTCCTTGCTATACAGTAAGATGTCAAACTGATTCTGAAATGTGGATGCTGTAAAACAAATTTTGTGATTACTATTGTGTTCTTGAAATGTGCCACAATCACTAAACACACTCAACTTTGTTGCTGAAAATTGGCGCATTATTTTTATTGACGTCATCGATCCACATTCATTTGACCGCTTCTCAGGAATCCTCGACGCTCTAGACCAGTCTGTCGGAGAAGTGCTTGAGACCCTGTATGAAGCCGACATGCTGGACAATACCATCATCGTCTTGAGTACCGACAACGGTGGGCTTCCTTTCGGCGACAATTCCAACCGGGGTTACAACTTCCCATTGCGTGGAGCAAAAGGGACACTTTGGGAAGGGGGCACAAGAGGCAGCGCCTTCATCTGGAGTCCTTTACTAAACCAGAACCGGAGGGTATCCGACCAGATGCTGCACATTACCGACTGGCTTCCTACTCTTTACTCTGCGGCCGGTAAGCGTTAACTCTGTGGTTCCAGGTTTTCGGAAAATACTGATAAAATCCAAAAATTATTGTCAAGCCCGTTTTATTAAAATAAAAGAGAAAAAAATGAAAGCTTTACTTTAACAAGAACACAAAACGCTTGACTTTGCAGTAAACAAGACGCGTAATCGGCTCCTGCACACAGAAAGCTCAATCTTACCCAGAAGGGGCGTTTTGCTAGTAGAGTTTACATTGTGAAATTTCAAGGCGTAGCTTCTTCTCCGTGATAAATGAGACCGAAACACTTCTCAAGCTCAACGGCGAACGTGCTCGCAGACGACAGAGTTAACGATGGTTGTAGCATGCGGGACCATCTCCTGATAGGTGTAGCGAGCGGACGGGGCACTCTGTTGATTTCTCGCGGCGTCTATTGTGAAGTGCCGCCACAGGTTACATTAATTGCTAAATCGATATTCTGAGAACGCGTCCACCGTTGCCCCTGAAAAGCTCGTTCGTTTGATCTTTTTTATAGAAAGGGAACTACGATTTGAAATTTTACAACGTAAAATCCACCACCTAAATGCACATTCGGTGAAAGCTTAAAACGCCTGTATGCGGACGCCGATTCTTTTTTTTTTTTTGCGTTACAACGTTAGGTTTTATGTGGTCAAACTATACATGGTTACTTAATTCGAGACTGATGTTAATATTTTAGTTTTATTTCGTGTGATTTGGAACACAACCACCATCGAACTGTACGCCAGGCTGCTTGTTTCTTCTGGAGTCACGCCCGATGTGCCCTGTTCCTTTATCTTTTCGCTTTCAGCACATTTTCCGCATATGCGGGCCGACGCACGGGTTCACTGAAAGCTGTGGAATCCCACGCAAATATCATGTTTGCTTACACAAACGCCCCAATAAACACCGATATTTTGTATAACGCAAAGTATTGACCTCGAAGAACACGAAATCCTTAAAAGAAAATAGCCCCATCCCTTCATAGAAACAAACGAACAAACACATTTTGGAGAGAAATTTAATGCCAAAACACGGAACCTTAGCTTTCTCTACTGAGCACCTGCGCGGGCATACTTGGATACTTATTACGCAAGTACCCTAATAGTAGAAAAGATAACATATTATGACACCCGGATCATGAGGCCAGCGGAAGTGGAGGGGTTTACACGCAGTGAAGGACAACGGAACCTGAAATGACCGAGCGATTAGAGAGGGAGAGAGAGATATGAGTGGCTGAGCCCGGGACGAGAAAGTGAACTCCAGCGACAAAGAGGGCATGGGAGCCAAAGTGCGGTGTCCTTTGTACCTTACTGTTATGTGTACGAGGCAAGCTGGGTGGGCACATAAAATCCGTGAATGAACTGGGCTGAGCAGCGTAGAGCTGAGCTGTGAGGAGGCTGTTGTGCTCGCGTGTGAATACTGTGCGTCTTTTTTACTTCTGTCGCCATTTCCAACTGAACAAGTTGCGAGTCATACAAAGGAAACGGTGTTCTCCGCGGACATGGTGATAGAATATCCCGCGGACACGTTTCAGCTTGTTCTAGGGGCACTTGCTTAAGACATGATCTCAGCATGTGTGCAGACAGTTCTTGTATTACCCCTGTGAAAGAACCGTCACGCAAAGAAGAGGCATGCCTGAGACATTTCTCCAGACTCTGTTTTGAATGACGCATGAGCAGTGTGACTTCGGATTGAGATAACACCTGACTCAACAGGCACAAAGAAAGGCTAAGGTCTCGAACGCAGCTGTAACGTCTTATTGATAATGGGGAGCTCAAAACTTCACGTGCTGCACCCTACCTATTTTTGTTTTCTCACCAAGTCGTGGTACCTCAACTACCTAACACTTCGTTTGTGTATTTTGTTTCAAACTTTCAATTTGTCCTCCTTAAAGACCACCGCGGCTGTGGTTGGTATTTTTACATATGCTACTCTCGCTGGGGCCTAAATATAAAATTACTGCGGTTTGGATAATAAAGTTTAAAAAGTACTTGCGCATCTTTTGTAGTAGATACCGAGGTTATTCATCTGAAATAAAGCACCAACTAAGAATGTTTTTTATATCAATATTTACCTAGTGTAAGCGTGTTTTTTACTTAATCTACATAGGCGACACGACCGTCGAGACTTCAAGTTTGAATTTCAATCTGAAATTTAGTCATATTAGTCCCTTTAATATAAGTTACAGGAAAAGGAAGTACCATACTGTTTGGTGTATAAGTCATCTTTTTGTTCTCAAATTGTCCGTTGGTGAGTTTTTTTCAACGGTGCAGCTTATATGTATTTTTGTTTCTTTAAGTCTCGACCTAAACAGCTGAAATTTGCCGGGAAATAATGAAACGTGCTCGTGCCTGCGCATATATTGCGATCATAACGCACATATATGAGCTTGTCGATTTCAGTTTAGCCTCACCTGACTGTACATATATGCGTGCGACTTATGCAAAGGGTTGACTTACAGACTGGAAAATAAGCTAGTTCCAAAATTCAAGTAACTCTCACATTAATAATGTCCTTCACAAGGATCGTACGGCACTGTTCGCAATTGCAGAATTCCAGCACAAATAACATCCTGGCCGAAAACAAAATGGCCATCCTAAATTTTGATTTTTTTGTTTTGTTTTAGGAGGCAACCCAGTAAACTTGGGCAAATTGGACGGCTACGACATGTGGACTCAACTCTCTTACAACCTGCCTTCTTCGCGCTACGAAGTCCTGTACAACATCGATCCCACCGATTTAAACTCGGCCCTTCGGTACACCAATTACAAGCTGGTCCTGGGTACGTACGAGGTGGGGAATTCGACCAGCGATTTCGAACGACTGGAGGCTCTCGTCCATACGGAGACTTGGAAATCGCCATGGCGCAGTCGAAGGCCTCCAGGGTGTTGAAGGGCTTCTACAACAGGGGAAACTTTTTGCTGCCACGCAACTGGAGGCAGAAAGCGACCGTCAGCTGTGTGAACAACGGGCCTAAAAACTTTGTGTCGCAAGCTCCTCCGTACTTGTTCAACCTTGACAAGGATCCGTGCGAACTAAACAACATTGCAAGCGCAGAAGCTGGAGTGAGTTTCCCGATATGATACCTTTCTATATTGCATTAATGTATTTATCATTCTTCGGATTGCCAGCTTTTGACAACTCCTATGGGACCGCGTTGTTAGCCTGCATGTTAGCTGCCTTCGGCAAAAAATTACACCATCTTCCCGAGGGGAACCATGGGGTGATGCGGAGCATCGTGTTGGTTCCGAGGAAAGAGTCAGTTGCGTGCTGACGTCGAGAGATGGCGCCACAGAAACTTAAAATGCTCGCCGCTCGCCGTTTATTTTTTTTCACACTTGAAGGAGAGGAGACTAGAGGAGGAGAGTTGCGCGGGCGCGCGCGGTGTGAGGAGAAGCGAACGCACGCGCAGTGCACGCAGCTGGTAGAGAGAGAGAGCGGAGAGAGTAACGCCCAGCTGTTGGAGAGAAGGAAGGAGGAGAGTTGCGCGTGCGTATTGTAAGTGCGGACTACGAAGCCGACGCCAACGCCGCGGGACATAGACCCAAGCAAGAGATGCTCCGCATCTAAAAATCTGACTCCGTGCCGCGTCCAAAGCCTGCTGACTGGAGTTCCTCGCCTGGATGATGAACGCTGGAAAAGCGTATGGCTCCTTTTAATTTCGCTTTCTCATTTAAAATAAATATAAATCAAGCTGTAAAATTTCCTGACGACTATACACAATATAGCACGTTTTAAGCAAGCCGGACCATAACGTTTCCTTTCAAAACTAGCCATTTCACAAAGAAAAAGAAAAAATTCGTATCGTTGATTACAGAACAGGAAAGCTTATGGAGTTGTTTGCATTGGAATGCGTAGGTGTTGAACTCTATTGAAATTGTTCAGTATTTTTATAATTTGTGCTAATGGCATGCTTTAATCTTAAATTTACGGTAGATCGGTATATACCCTCATATAAGTCACATTTAGAAACGCCTATGGACCATGCAGCATTAATTCACGCTTCCGCAAGTCTGCAATTTTATGTAGTATAAAGATATAGTACTCATTTCAATAGAAAATTATTCTTTGCGTCAGTGAAAACAGATAAATATTTCAATCTTACTAAGACCTAATGCCACGAAATTCTTAAATCTACTCGCCAAAAGCTACTTAAATGGAACTCACCGCGGACCTTTCAGTCTTTTGTTGGGTGCATCTCAGCACCAACGGCGAATGTGATATCTAAACATAAAAATAGTGTTTTAATTTCTGTCTTCTTCCGGCAGTATGGAACGCGTGTTGGACCGGTAAATTACCGGTACATGGAACGCGCGTTGGACAGGTAAATTCAAAGGCCTATGCCGGCCATACATAAAAAAGTAATCGCGTTGTGGCAACAAATGGCGTTATAGAAATCGACGTGTCAACCTGGCCGATGTCGCGGTTATGGCGGTTCATCCTAGAGGTCCTCGTACAACGTGCGGGGGAACACGAACTTCGCTGCCATTGCGGCGTCCCAACCCCTGGCTGCTGAAACTTCAATGAACTATATCGGGCTGTAAAGAAACCTTTCAGTAAAACAGGCGTCTGCCACATTTCCTAACGCTGCTGCTCCACTGCAAAAGTCACGGCGGGCGACAGCATGGAACACTTTCTCTGCCTAAAAGGAAACCACTAAATATATCAATTTTAGTGACCCCTATTGAGCTACAGCCTTTGTTCACGCGCCAAAAAACAAACCAATTTAAACTCACCGCCGAAGTTTCAGATTCCTCTTTGCTTAAGCTCAGCGCCAATGGCTAGTATGAAGTTTCCGTTCGGCATTGTTGCTGCGGTGTCTATACTTCGTTTCAGCTTAACTCCAGACGCTGTCAACGCTACGAGATAATGGGACAAATCACAAGCAGCGTCAAAAACACAAGGCCTTTGGGTTTATGATTAAGAAACATTACGAACATTATAATAGTACAATTTTGATGGTGTCTAATTGGTCCCATTTGCTCATAACGTCGACTGCGTCCGTATTTAAAGTGAAGCGAAGTACACGACTCGAATGGACCTTTTCCGAGAAGCGTTCTGCGCACGCGCGAGCGCCCGATGCCAAGCGGCGGAAGTTGAAACCAAAAATCGAGGAAATTCGGAAGGAGGCTGTAGATCAGCGAGTAGCAAACGTAATTGCAGCATACATATAATTGTGTTGCGCAAAAAAAGAAAGCGGACGGAAAGAATAACACGACGTTTAAGTGGACGCCACGGATGCCCCACTTGGACGGCGCGTTGGGCACGCCCCGCTGCTCAGAGAACGAAGAAACTGGTAGCGTAGCTCCCATTATCGATTGGTAGCGCAGGTAGGTCCCTTCCTCGATTTTTAGTTCGTGCAGCCACCGCCTGGTGCCGTCGGTATGTGAAAAAGGTCCATTCGACTGGTGTGTTTACCGTCCTATCCCCCCCTCCCCATACACCAAAAGTGGCCCCGAAGTCGCAACAAGCGACCCAAAAGAAGCCCATGTGTCGTGCTGTCGGATGTCGGAATGCTGGCAGTTGACGCTAGAATGCCTGGAAAAGTGTACGAAGGAACGCGAGTGTTGCTGTCGCTTCTGTGTCCCAGCCACTGGGTGCTGAAGCGTACGAAGACTGTCAGGCTGAAAAGCAACCTTTAAGTACAACAGGCGCCTGCCAGATTCATCAAAGCTGACGTGACACCGCCATGGTCATGGAAGGCGACATTATTAAACCTCTATGCAGTCATCACGGATAAATAGAGGGATTACTTGTAAGGACATGGCAAACACACCTGGCGGGAAAGTGTTCCAGTGCGCTAAAATATGGCGGTTAATAGAGATATCTGGAGTTTTTGAAAATGTAAGTATTCGAAACGAATTAAACCCTACTTGCACCAACCACCACGCACCTCAGCTGGCGTCGACTGGAAAGTGGGCAGAATCTTGCATTTTGCTTAATCATGTTGCGTGTATGTTTAGACAGTCGGAAGTTAGTCAGCCACCCTGGGCGCCCCATGTCTTAGCTGTAAATGGGTAATTTAACCAGTGCAGTACCAGTGCCAGGCTGGGGACATTAACGTGCATCACGCAGTAGTAATACACGACCGCACGACGATGCTCATCCAGATAGAAATGGGAACGGTGGGTATTGAACCCAGGATTTTTGGTGTGGGCACTTCGAGCTTTCGATCCAGGCGCTGCGACGTGCGGGGCGCTGCCAGACTCGGAATGCGATCGCACTTAATTTTTTTCCGGAAATGGGTATATTTGCAGAACATATTTATTTGTCCGTGAAACCCTTGTGAAATCTTTGTTTAAGAAGAACCAGAGATAAACAAAGTCATAAAACGGGATGGGATTGTTTTAACTTAAGGCGGAGTTGGGAGCCTTTATGAAAGAGTATGAAATGGTCCTTTCAAGCAGGCGGGCGAGATGGTTAGGAAAGATTACATTCTAAAACGTTACCATACGTACAGGTAAAATAACTACATCATACAAGAAAATCTAACACACTAACCACATTTGTTCATGCAGTCATCTGTGTGAATGGTTAATTCGCTAGCCAAAAGGCTACAACGTTTTCACTAACTTTGTCAATGGTTACTTTTGCGGCATAACGTAGTTTAAGAACCGACGCTCGACCTTCTTATAGACGCTTTACAAAAGCTATGCACGAGCGCCGCCATCTTGCTATCATATGACCTTAGAGTCAATGCTGACATCCAGTTTCTCGCCAGCGTAGTGTATTTTATGCTGTGTCCTCCAGCATCGAAGTTTATTTTCGCGACTATTTTCCTATCTACGTTAAGCTTCCGTCAAGTTTATACTAAGTTGCTATATTTTGTGCCCCGAGTTAATAATGTTTAATAATTTATGAACCTATGTAGTGTTTTTATTCAATTATCCTATAGTATGGAACAACCAGTAGGTCTACGAGACACGATCATGACCCGAATACTTCGTTATTAGAAATATTATTGAAACATGTTTCTAAACTTTCTATCAGCTTACCGTAACGATCCGACTATGTAGCGAAGCTTGCGCGACCTACAGTTTCAGTATTTATAAAGTAAAACAAACTTTAGGAGCGAACTTGGTGTAAATTTGTACCATTTCATTGAAATGTGAACAGTGATGATGCTGCATCCTGTAGCATCGTCATCAAGCTTTTCTTCTTAGGTCAGACGAGCAATCTCCTCGCGTTGTAATAATGTTCACATATCCGTAGTATTCAAATTACACATTTGCTCACAAGCCGTATGAGCAAATGTATAACCCGAAGATCACAATATGTGAAAACCAATGATCACGTTAGGCTAGTTACCCTAAGGTGAAAACCATTAGAGTCACTGGCAGGATGGAAACGGAGACATTTCAGTTGTTCCGCCTTCAGTGCGAGCTTCGATAAAACCTCGGCGTCTGGTGAGTGCGCACTCGCAGCCAACATCCGGCGGAATTTAACGAGCGTCTAGAGGCGTTCGAAAGAGACGCCATGTCGTTCTCATTCTGTGAGTGACTTTAGTGTATCAAAATAAGCGAATGCACTTCCTAAAACTTGGCTGAAAGTTTCTCGTGAAAACTAATTCATTCGTTGGTAAAAACCATACCAACTGACGACATGCAGAGTAAAGTGCGTAAATGAAACATAACGTTCGCAATCAACTGACGCCACCATACCATCAAAGTAAATGTGCTTCATTTGTACAGTCAATGAAGTGTCGAAGCAACCGATGTCACCTCCGTTCCTTGTTTAATTAGTAAAATGTAGGTTAATACAGACCCTAAACATGGACTGTTCGTGGGCGCTACGCGCTAGTAAGGCGTGCTTAGTGCACACAGCATGGTTCCTGACCTCAGCGTCGCCACTGAACTCTTGCAAGCTACCGCTGAGCGCGTTTCGCCCGCTTGACGCAGTTTACGTGTCCCATTCTAGTTGTCCAGCGCATGTTAGCGGCCCTCAAAGAATGGCTTGTAGGCTGGAAGAGCAGGCGCGCGATCAAATTGGGAGATCAGTTATGGCGGCTCGGAGCGCGCGCCGACTGGTGGCCGTTCGGATATCCGATGCGCGAAATGCGTCTATACACGTGTTTCACAAGAACGCAAGGCTCTTATATTTCGTCAAATCTGGTATGCGTTGGAACATCGTTTTGATCTCTCCACGCCACTGAAATATGTTCACAAAATTGCGTGATCTTCGCGCATTCTAGCTTGGCCTCACGTATATTCTTTCGCATATTCCAGGTTGAGATGGTTTACAGTCATGTCTCGTTTATATGGACCCCGTTATTCTGGACACAATTTTCGGGGACAAATTGGGAAAATACATGCATTTTTGTCTCGCATACTATGAACAACCCTCATTATGCGACCATTGTTCTTGTTGTTTTTCGGGGTAGGTGGGGGCGAGTTGTTCATATTGTCAAGACATCACTGTGATATTTGTTTTGTCCCGCATACCAGATACGGAACGCAAGTGACTGAGAACAAAAGTAAACGAAAAACCTTAATGATTTATCCGTTGCGTGAAAAAGTTTTTTAAAACATTTGCGACGGCCGCTAGGCACAACAAAGCGTCAACCTTAAAAAGAGCTTAAAATAGAAACTAACCTTCCAAGTACCTCTGTGTCTTCAATTGATTTGCATTCGCGTCTCGTTACCTGTGGCGTGGACACGTGCGCTGTGTTGTCGAATAGCAATAAGGAGATGGAAATGTGACAATAGGTGTCTACAAATACATTACGGGAAAATGCATATACCCAGCCTTTCATTTGCATTGCACGGAGCGCCCACAGCACCAAATCCTCCCCTAGCGGCGTGGACAGACTGCGTATGAAAGAACTCACGCGCGCAGCGCCGCTCCTGATGTCGCAATTTCCGTCTGCGTCGGGGAGGGGCAGCCAGCTGCCGACGCACCGAGATACCGGATTCCCCGAGACAGCAGAAACGGCTCTCTCCGCATTCGCGGAGGCTGTGGACGAAGATAGATGGCGGCAGCAACCCTTCGAATTTCAAAGATAGATGGCGGCAGCAACCCCCGAGTCTCCGTGATTCCAGCCGTTCTAATCTACGCGAAAGCTTTCGGCTCCACTGCCATTTGATTTGCACAGACTCAGAGGTATTTCCTAGAAAGTATCGGTTGTAGTTTTCGAGGAGCGATGCAGCCTCAGGTGCATATTTCAATGGGCGGTGTTCCGGGCAACTGATGATAAGGATTTATTTCCGTGAAGCATGGGTTTTTGTACTAAAGTTCCAGGATGAGGACTTTGATGTGCATGTTATACAAATAAATAGTGTGAAGTTCTGAGAAAGCCGTTCTTCGGTTTTCACCCTATTTCGCTCAAATTGGCTTTGGGGTTATTCCTCCGGATTTATTGATACATACCTAAAACACAGAATCGTATTTATAGGCGTTCATCAAACATATCGGGCACTGGTAGCACTGTGTTTTCTGGAAGAAATGGAGCGATACATTTTCTTCTGCGTTAAATATAAAGTTGCCCGGCCATGCCTAAACAGATGACATGAAGTGATAAAACAATTACTAAGACTGCGTCATATTTTCCCGTGGCCTTAATCGAGGCAGCTGGTTGCGTGAAAACTTCAAGAAAGCAAACAACAAAAGCTTTTCTTTGGGATATCCTACAGCGAAAATGCGAAATAGTATCCGCCATTGAGAGGTATTTCTTATTACTGCTGAATTAATTAATCGAACTAATACTTATTGCTTATTCGTGTCTAGGTGCTAGTTTGTGGTTCAGCTAAATAGTTGTATGTTCCAATTTTCAGCTTGTTGATTTCCTGAAGCAACGACTGCAGAGCTACGCCTCGTCCTCAATTGCTCCGCTAACTAAGCCGACAGACCCCAGAGGATATCCTGAAAATTTGAATGGAACGTGGGGCCCCTGGATACAATGATTTCCAAAATTAGCACCTGGTTGAGACAATCGTCAGTATGGCGCTGAATAAACGAAACGTTTGAGATACATCGCGTTTTCATTGTCGACCTGTCTTGTCCTAACTTGAGATAGCAGAACAACTCATGATATATGTTGTCCAAATGCTATATATAAATGAATCAATTTTACATTAGACAATGAAAGTTTACAGATATTTTAATTTTTTTAACTTCGGTCAAAGTACTTCGAACTCTTCAATACAAAGGAACTAACCTAGAGGAACTATCTCCACCGTGATAAGCGGGCCTGTCAGACCTTAGCTAGAAGCATATACTACTCTGGATCGGTTTAACATTAAATTACATTTATGTGTTTGACAATTTAATCAAATAAAATCGGGAACCAAAGCTCAGTTTTAAGAACTGGGACAGTAGCTTCGCTTATAGACGAAGAATTGGGCTCTCAATCGGAAAACTGTTTACGATGTTCCATTATTCAAGGTGTCTACATTCTCCGACAGCCCCCTTTTCGTCTGCTGATATTATCAATTCCCGAATAAGCAATTCGAGTACAATCGACCCTTTGTAGGAGTACGCGCCATCTAGTGCCTGCTGCACCAATTAGTCTGTGTCCACTATTTCATGAGTACGTACTCTTAGCACGGCTTGAACAGAGGGAGGCGTGAACGTTCGGCGTGAACTCGGCACATCTTAGCCGAAAAGCGAGTACTGACTTATCGTTCAACGAGGCCTCGAATCCAATCGCACGCATTGTGCCCTAAATATGATGACCGTGAATGTTGCTTGATGGGGTTATGAATACGACCTATGTCTAGCGTAAAAATGTCGGCATTTTTGGCTGAACTCACTCACTCGCTAGCTAACACAAAACAGAGAGCTAAAAACTCACTCGCACTCACTATCACGGCCACACTCACCTTCAAGTCCTCACTCACGAACTCATAAACAAACAAAACTCGTGAACTTACCGAACTCACAAACTTACAAACTTACGCCTCTCATCGAGCTCCATGAACTTCACACACTAACTGATGTGACTTCTTTATGAGTGACGGTGGCTGAGCCAAGTTGCGGTTAACTGTGTTTATTATAGCGAAAGAAAAAGCGTCTAGTCAAAACCATCACAGAGCATCTTTTGCGTGCCGGGGAGCGGCGGTGATCCGCCGCTTCTTATGTTTCAGTCAGGAGAGAGAAGGGAGAGGAAAACACCGCCGGGCCCCACGTGTGGAATCAGGGGCGTCGGGTTGCTCTCCGATGGTCGGGGAACGTGGCTCGTACCAGTGGGTAGTACGGCGCGTACGTAAGACTCCTCCACCCTTAGTTTACATTAAGTGGCTTGAAAGCGCGAATGCTTCCGTCTCGGACGAGTTGACCTCTTGGCACTGGCGTGTTAGGCGCCTTGGGTATGCCGACGTCGTTCATCCACGTGTCGTCCTTAGAAGTTGGTGTTTCCATTTGTGGAATCTTCAGCCTGATCTGGTCGGCGTGTCGGACAACATCGCCGTCTGGTGTAGTAACGATTGTCATGCGCGCTCCCTTCGTCTCCCTTATGACTCCCGGAATCCAACGGGAACCCGATCCGTAGTTGCGGATAAACACGGTTCTTCCTCGTTGAGGTCTCTTTGTCAGCGGCTTTTCTTAGGTTGTTGTTCTTCCTTTTCTCCAGCCGCGTTGGGTTAATGAGGTCCAATCTCGAACGTAGCTGACGTCCTACCAAGAGTTCTGCCGGAGATTTTCCTGGCGTGCTGTTGAGTGTTCGCCGTTATGAAAGCGACCAGCGATCCAGCCTTGTTTGTAAGTCTTTGCGAGAGATCTTTTTCTGCGCCGACTTCACCGTTCGCACCGCTCGTTCGGCGACTCCATTCGACTGTGGGTGATATGGTGCAAGTTCGAACGTGTCGCACGCCGTTCCGGGATGTGAAATTTTCAAAGGGTTGTTCGGTGAAGGGAGTGCCATTGTCCAAAACGATGCAGTATGGCACTCCAAAACGAGCAAATAATCCTCGTATTACCTCTAAGGCCTTTTCTGAAGTAGCATTCTTCACCGCAACAGCCTCAATTCACTTAGAGTAGCTGTCTACTACAATTAGCAGCATTCTGTCCGTCGACTGGCTCCGCATACTAGATATGGATTCTTGACCAGGGTGTATGGTCGCTGCTGGCCACCGCAGTGGCTCCCTTGAGGGCGGCATAGGTTGCGCTTGCTGGCGCTGATGACAGTCACGAGTCATGTTCTTGATGTCGCGATCCTTGTTTGGCCACCAACAGAGCGATCTGGCCAGGGACTTCATCGCAGCCATGCCAGATTGGGCGTCGTGTAAGCTCCAGCGGCACTGCTCGCCGTGCCTTTCGTGGAATTACCACTCTTCTCCCCACACCACAAGTCCTTCCTTCACCGACATCTCCGCTCTACGGGTCCAGAAGGGTTCGAGAGTGGGATCTTGTGGCTGAGTTGGCCATCCTTCCAGGATAGTCGTACGAAGTTTACTCAACTCCGTGTCCGCAGCTGTCAAATCCGCGAGTTGTTTTGCCGAAAGTGGTCCTGTTTCCAGTTGCTTCACGAAGGCCACTGGCTCCGGGCTTGTCGGTGATTGACTTCCATCATTTAGTAGAAACCCGCTTAGCATGTCGGCGTTACTGTTGCACTTCCCAGCCCTGTGGCTTATTTTGTACATATATCCACCAAGTGTCAAAGCCCACCTCTGGATCCTGCTAGCCGCTGTTGCTGATATAGCTTTGTCTTCCCTGAAGAGTCCAACGAGGGGTTTGTGGTCTGTCACCTGTGTGCATTTTTTATTTTTTATTTACACATACTACAGGGCAGCGGCGCTGCCCAAGAAGGGGGGGTCACAAAAGGAGTTTAGTCAATAGATGTTCAAATTGGTTGGCATATCAGTACATTCCACAAGCAATGACGGCAAGCAAATATCTATTGTTCAATTTGTGGGTTTTCCCTTGCTGCTACCCGTCTCGGGGAATGACACAGCACACCGGTTCAACAACACGTAAACATTTAATGACCGCTATCGCCTGCGGCGCGATCCCAACAGCCCTCGCGCATACGCTGCGGCGGCCCTTTATCAGCGGCGGAGCGCCGCTCGCGTGGCCAGTTGCCCTTGGCCCCCTCGTGGTCAAGATGACCACTCATGATTGTTGAAGGGGCAACCTGGGCCAACCGCTTGGAATCCCCAGGTTGCCCACACATCTCCCCCTTCCAAAAACGAAAACAGAGGACGTCTTAGATGGTCTTGGGGGCCTTCCTTCTGGGTCGCAAGGGTCTTCTCAGATGGGCGAGCACGGGTCCGACGTCAGTACTTCCGGACAGTACCGATGCGGCTGTGGTGGGGGGGGGGGTCTGATGATGGGAGCTGCGTCGCCGCTGTCTGGCACGAGGAACTAGAAATTAAAAACAACATGAGGCCATGGCGCGGTAGGAACAAGCGGCCGCGCACACGAAAGATGCCTGCCCCACTGTGCATACGGGAGCGCGGCCCCTTTCTCTTCTCCCCTCAAAACACAGAAGAGGGAATGAACATAATGCACTTAGAGCTCGTGCTACTCCCGGTCGTCTTCACCGCCGTCTCAAGTTGTACCGCGGCAGAGACGGTGTGGAATCTTCCGAGAGGTGGTCCGGATAGTCGCCATCTGGAACCTGCGACACATCTACCTCCTCGGGTTCATAGAAAGCTTTTAGGTCGGCGACATGAATAGACCCGCACATTTCAGCCAGATTCGCAATGCACCAGCTCGTAAGACAGGTTGGAGAGCTTCTTACTAACACGGTAGGGGCCATCCCACCTCTTTGCTAAAGAGGCCGTGAAGCCTCTAGCAGCATCACTCAGCGGATGAGTTCGCCTCAGTACCAGATCTCCTACCTTGAACTGCAGATTTCGCCTCCCCTTGTTGTACTGGTTTGCCTGCTGCAGTCTCGAGACGTCGAGGCTCTCTCGAGCTTCACGCAGGTTCTCCGTGAAGCGCTTCCGGAGATCTTCTGCGAACTGCGTGGTAGTGCGCTGCATGCTTGCAGGATCTGTGCAAAGAAGGCCGTTTCCCAGGGGAAACACGAGCTCTTTCCCAAAGTTAAGTTGAGCCGGAGTAAAACCCGTGGACCGGTTGATTGTTGTGCGGGTAGCGAATGCCATTTCCGCCAATTTCGCGTCCCAGTCTTTGTGTCGCTCTGTATGCGCTACAAGCATTTGCTTCAGGTTACGGTTCACTCTTTCCGTGATGTTCGCCTGTGGATGGTATGGCGAAGTCCGTTTGTGCCGTATGCCTAGCGCCTTACACGCATCCACGAACACCTTGCTAACAAAATAAGAAGCGTTGTCTGTAATAAGCGTTGCGGCAAAGCCAAAGCGCGCGAACGTCTCGAGAAGACAGTCCCAGATTTTCCTAGAGTCTAATTTGCGTAAAGGAAACATTTCGACCCACTTCGTGAAATGGTCGGTCACTACTAGCAAATACTGATTGCCGCGTGGACTACGGGGAAAGGGACCGACAACGTCGCAGGCAACACACTCCCAGGGGTACTTGCTTTCTACCGAGTGCATTAAACCTGGTGGTTGGCCACCTCGGGGTTTCGTCTTCTGACAAACCGGGCAGCTACGTGTGTACCTCATTACATCCTGCCTCATACCTGGCCACGTTGCAATTTGGGACAACTTTTCGTAAGTTTTGCTCCCACTGCTGTGGCCTGCCAAGGCGGGATCATGCATATACCTTATAAATGACTTACGCAGTTTACGTGGTATTACCGTCCGGAATGGCGGGCCGCTGGACCCATCGTCCGCCTGGGGGATGTATCGCAGCAGGATGCCGTCGCTGCTGAGCAGGTACGAGTCCAAGTCTCTGGGATTCCCAGCGTCAGCCGAGTTTTCTTCTGCCAGCTGGTGAATCACCTTCTGACAAAGTCCATCGGACAGCTGGGCCACTCGGAGCTCCTCTCTGCTCACCAGGGTTCCCCACCGCGAATCTGGTGTGATGGGCGCCGCATTGGCCAGTGCCACCAAGTCGGGATCCACCTGCATTTCCTGCCCGAGAAGTGGAGCACGGGATAACGCATCTGCAACGTGGTTAGCCGCTCCACGCTTGTACTCGATTGTGTATTTGTAGCGCTGGAGCGAAAGGGCCCATCGAGCGAGTCGTCCTGCAGGGTTTTGAAGCCCTTTGAGCCACGAGAGAGCCATGTGGTCAGTTTGAATGCTAAACGAAGCGCCGTCAAGGTACATGTCAAACTTCTTAAGCGCAAAAATAATTGCCAGACACTCTTTTTCGGTTGTTGAGTAGTTTCGCTCCGCTCCGGTTAACGTATGACTGGCGAAAGCGACGGGACGAAGAACGCTGTCATGTTCCTGCAGAAGAACTGCTCCTAGTCCGTAATCGCTTGCGTCGGTCTGCAAGATGAACGGACGATTCAAGTCGGGCAGATTTAAACACGCGTTTTCAGTCACAGCCCTTGAAAGACACGCGAATGCGGTTTGCTGCTCTTGCCCCCAGCACCATCTCGTTTTTTTGCGGAGCAATCGGTTCAGAGGTTCAGTTATCTCAGCGCATTGCGGAATAAAATCTCTATAAAACGCAATCATCCCGAGATATCTCTGTAGGCTTTTGACGTCATAAGGGGTGGGTACTCCGTTATTGCGCGCAGCTTATCTTCATTCGGGCGCAGCGTTCCGTTATCTACAACAAATCCGAGAAGGTTGATTACAGGCGATGCCAACTGGACTTTATCTGGATGAATCGTAAGGCCGGCCTGACGCATTCGTTCGAGTATGATGTGAAGGTGCACGAGATGCTCCTCGAATGTTCGTGAAAACACCACTACGTCATCCATGTACGCCATCGCAAACTCGTACTTCGCGTCACCGAGCACAACGTCCATTAGGCGTTGAAAGCTGGCGGGAGAGTTGGACAAACCAAAGGGAAGGCGAGTGAATTCGAACAACCCCTGTGGCAAATGAATACGGTCTTCTTTACATCAGCCGGATGAACTTCGATTTGAAGAAATCCGCGACTGCAATCGAGGGTTGTGAAAACAGTCGCGTTTCCAAGGGCATACATTACTGAGGAAATACTAGGAAACAGGTAACTGTCTCTGACTGACCCCTACTGAAAAAAACTATATGAACCCATATGGGAAACCATATGGATTAGTATGGATTTATATGGTTCCATATGGCAAACCATATGGCGTGGTATGGATTTATACGGTTCCATATGGCTGAACCATACCGAGCCATACCATACACATATGGTTCCGTATAGTTGTATATGGCTGAACCATACGGAGCCATACCATACACATATGGTTCCGTATAGTTGGATATGGCTGAACCACACGGAGCCATACCATACACATATGGTTCCGTATAGTTGGATATGGCTGAGCCATACCGAGCCATACCATACACATGTGGTTCCGTATGGTTGTATAGGCTGGCCCATACAAAACTATATTCATTCATATGGTCGCACCAGTACCATATACTCAACCGTTTACGTCCATATGACTGCAAACAATTCCACCTCATTGCCACGCGCGTCGCCGACCAAGCGCGCTCGTGGCCGAATGGTTATCGTCTTTAAATCCTACGCAAGGGGCTCGAGGTTTGATGCCTGGGAGCGGACACGCCTTTTTGTTATTTTTGTAAATTTTGAGTTCTGGTAAACTCGAGAACCCTGTTGCTTATTTGAGGTTAGAATGTTCTATGGGCCGTACCTTCTGCGCTGATTTTTCCAGGAGCCTACTCCTGTACATAAGAAGCTCCGTGTTGCGAGCCGGGGTCAGTCTCGCCCCAGCGTTTGATTGGAAGTGGATATTCTGCTGGCAGCTGGCACACCGGGGAAAAGAAATGCCGGCCGTTGTCCCCTATTCGGTCTCGTATCAAATAAATTGTGAAAACGACAAATTGAAGTTGTAGAGTAGCACAGCTAGTGGTAAGGTGTCCGTCTCATAATCAGCAGGACACTAATTCAATCCCCATTAAGCTTAAAATTTTTTTTCTTTTTTTTTTTTTGTTGAGGGGCATTTGGCGTCAACTTAACAAAAGTATAGACAACACCACTGAAAAGGTTCCACAATTCTTTTGATTAAGGTTGCCCCGCAAAAGCATCTTATCTAAGCAGTGGCATCACGAGGGTCAGCGGCACCCGGGGCGGTAGCCCGCCGCGACACCCCCCCCCCCCCGCTCTCGCGTGACCCACCGCGACACCCCCCCCCTCCACTCTCGCGTGGACCGCCACGACTCCCCCCCCCCCGCTCTCGTGGCTCGCCGCGACACCCCCCTGAGCCCTGCACCCGGAGCGGTCCGCCCGCCCCGCCCCCCCCCCCCCTTGTGACGCCACTGCATCTGAGCAGTCAACATACGAGCAGTCCTTTCCACAGCACTACTGGACAATATCCAACTACTGTGTTCTCCAACACGACGTGCTTAGGTTCAAGCATCGATTCCACAGCACATAAAGGTTGTTCAAATTTAACACTTCCACCAGTGCGCCCAAATAGAAAGTCTCAAGAGGCGTTTACAAGGTCACTGCATGGCCGAAACGTAAATACTCGCACAGATTTCAAATTATGTTCTTTTAAGCACGACAGGTTGTCGTGCATCGGCTTCTCCGTGCATCGTTTTGCCGATACACGAAAACCCGTCATGCATCGGCTTCCAAAACGTTTCGCATGTCTATTAGAAGTGTTTATGGACCAAAATATAGAATTTCACAGACATACTTACACTAGAACTTTATAAAATATCAATTTTAATAGGAGCTCACGTGTCGAGATCCGCATCACACTTGACGAACGCTGGCGTACTCGTAAACAATGTGCACACTGCTGCAGCCCAGAGTTTCTCGAGATGCACACCACGTGCCCACGGTGAAGCGAAACTATCAGCCCGACCCATGGTGGCAGGAAGACGAACTGTACTTCGGGGATAGGCGAAAAGTATGCGACACTCTCCACAGGCGGCACCACCAAAATAAACGCTCGCGAAAAACTAGCCTCGCTACGCGGCCAGGCTACGCGCGCGTAAAACTGCCCTCGCCTAAAAAAAAAAAAAAAATGAAAGTATTGTGTGTTTTTTTTTTCGTCTTTTTTTTTTGTGGGGGGGGGGGGGGAGCCGTCTTTCCTTTCTGTTTCTCTCTCTTGCGGTTTTTCTTTTATTGCTCCGGACGTTTCTGAGTTTGTCTCCGACACGATGAGAACTTGGAGCCTCTTCGACCACCTCTCCCTCCGTTTTACCATAAGGCTGGTTCAGGCATAGGCGTTTTCAACTGCACCAGACGGCTCCTTGCGTTCCACTATGAAGTGTTGCGCGGATCTCGGTGGCCATATCAACGACTTCGTTGTAAGCGCTTATAAGCGGTCACTACGCGGTCGGTTACGCACAAACGCAACTGTCTGAACCAGAGTGTCGAACCAAAAATTTTATCGGTTCGGTTCGGGTTCGGGCTCACGACTTTCGGCTTAGTTCCGGTGCAGCTCCGGGGAACAAAAATACAAACCGGTGCGAACCGGTTTGATCAGCTAAATCGAGAATATGTTTTCCGCGTTATTTTGGCAATAAGCACTACTTCCGCCGTGAAACGAGAAACTATTTTTTTTCTTTCTCGTAGGTGCAATCTACTTTTATTTTCAGGCACCACAAATAAGAAATTGCGTTATTTAATTTTGACGCAAAAGTAAAAGGAAATCGCTAACATGCAAAACGTCGTGTTCATACGACTGAACATCCATTTGTTTACCTCAGTCACATATATTTTACCTCAATCGAAAGGTTGTCACGAAGTTTGGTAGGTCACATAAAATACCCGTGATTGATACAACTAGGCATCGCAGTATTAAAAGGTGAATCGTAGTTGTGCTCTTGAACTAAGGAATTTGAGTGCATAAAATAATGGAATGGGTATCTCGTCGTCATATATATAAACAAATATAGTTTACGGAATACGTTTCACAATAAACAGGTTGCGGCCGTAAGGACAAACATATTTAACACGCCTTTCAAACTTGGAATTTTAAAAGTACATGCCTGAAATTGGGCACGCGAAGGTAATTCCGCAAAAATATTTACGTTATTTTTTTTTAGCGCTTAATATTGAGGTAGTGGAGTACTAAAAATAAAGCAAAATCGGAGGTCGTGCATTTTTCATGTCCTTTACCAGCCTGTTTGTCGTCTGCACACTGGTTTATGAGCTCGCTCCCGGGTGGCTTGCTGCACGCAATAACTCTTAAAACAACAACAGAGGCTGACGATGAGCAAGATATTCGCGATAATTAGTACTTTTAACAAAATACATTAACTGTGACCACCTGGGAGCAAGCTCACAAACCAGTGTGCAGACGCCCAACATCCGGCAGTAGGGCATAGGAAATGTATGACCGCCGTGTTTGCTCTATTTTAATACTTTACTATCTTTGACGTTAGCTCTAAAAAAAAACAAAAAAAAACGTAATACATATTTTTTGCGAAACTACGTTCCCGTACCCAATTTCAAGATGTACGTTTTTAATTCGAATTTTGCAAGGCGTGCCAAATGTGTTAGTTCATACGTCCGCACCCAGTATATGATGGCAACGCAACTGAGCTAAAAGCAGTTGAAATATTTATGACAAAAACATGCATTTGTAGTCACTCTGGGCCAGTGACGCACCTTTTATAGATACACTGAGCAGCAATCAACATGCTTGTTTTCCTAACCAACATTTTTCACACTCAGCACCGTGATGCAGGCGAAGAATAATGCAGAAAGGAATGATCAAAATAGTCCACTACCCATGGGCGTACCAACCGGGGGAGGGGGGGGCAAGGGGGCGCTTGCGCCCCCAGTTCTCAAAGTGGGGGGCAAGGCATGTGTTTTGCCCCCTTCCCCCTGAAACAGCCGTCACTGGGCAGGGCAAACACTGGCCGCCGGCGCCTCAGGGATCCAAGGACACCGCCCCACGGCCCTGGGGGGGGGGGGGTTTGGTTTGGTTTGCCTTTTCCCCTTAAAACCAAGTTGGTACGCCACTGTCATTACCTAATTATAACGCACCTTTGTTCTCAGATCGAATCTGTCCTAAAATAGCGCGTATCCAAGTGAATATATTTCTTTCACAGGATACACTGGCATAGCATGGCTGTGGGGGTTTGTTCTTGACAAGATGCCGGTCAATTTAGTTTGAAAATAAGCATCAGCCGTGCTATTTGATATTTTATTTTGTTTATTTATTTATATATTACATACTGAAGGCCTTGATTAGGCCCTTGCATGTGTGGAGTACAGATCTAAAAGATGCAAATAACGAGACAAAAAACATTCCAAAATTTTAATTGTCGTGTTACATAAATAACAGCATAGTTAGTTATGTTAAGAATAGCAATGAGTGTCGGAATAAACACTCAACACCCGAATATAAAAATCGGACAGAAAACATAATGGCATGCATTAAAAGGGGTGACATCGGGTGCTTTATTAAAGCGAGGGGAGATAGAAATATCGGAGGGCCATAAGCGTATCAACCAGGGGGCAGGGGGGGCTTGCCCCCCCCGAGTTCTCAGAGTGGGGGGGGGGGGCAAGGCATGTGTTCTTCCCCCCCCCCTGAAACAGCCGCCACTGGGCAGGGCAAACACTGGCCAGCGGCGCCCAAGGAATACCAAGGGCACCACCCCCCGACCCGCGGGGGCATATTTTTAACGCGCAGGCGATACAAACACGGCGCTCAAGCCGGATTGGCTGGTTCGTGGAGATAGGCGCTGCCGCCGTCAACATAGGCAGTGATTACAATGCGAGTTTCCGAAGCGGTAGCGTAACTTAGTTGTAAGATGTCTGCCTTATACGTAGCAGACCCGGGTTTTATCCACGGTGTGGGCTTACTTCTTTTGTTTTTTTCCTCGAACATTTTGTTTTGTCGAGGCAGTTGGCGATATTTACGACATTTCTTTTTTACGATTACCACTGAAAAAAAAATGTTGCCGACGAAACATCGCTCAACTAAATCGTATGGGACTCTATTTACGGATGTGCATGGGGGACAGCGGGGCTTCTGTTGCCGGCTGCAAAGCGGCGTGTACGCGGATAGAAGGAGGGGGAGGGGGGGGGCTAAATGGGTTAATAGTTTTGTAATTAGTAGCCGCACATGCGCCGTCCGAATCCGCAATTTAAGTTCCTGCGCGTTGCGTAGCAGCCAATCAGGCGTGAGCGTCGTTGCTAGAGGGTCTATCACCTGCGCCGTAAAAGTTAGTGATGGACCGAATCTGCCGAACTTCAGATTCGGCAAAGTTCCGCACATGTCGAAATTTAGGAGGAAAGTTCGGCAAAGATTTGGCAAAGATTCGGCAAAAATTCGGCAAATATCTGCGCACGCGCACGAACGCGACGGGCCATGGAGCGCAAATGGACGCCGCGCACTCGCGCGGTTACCATCGTACAGTTTAGTAGAATCAGCGGTTACGGCGAGGTGTGGGGTAGGCGACACGGTAACTGTGCGTTTGTGAGCTTTTGCGAGTGTGGTTCTCTTCAATATTTTCTGCCTCAAGAAGAGATGATCGACCAGTAATTTACGCAATCCACTGCGCAAGTGAACAATGATGCGGTGCATTCTGGATAACGTGATTTTCATTTGACATTTTCATCGATGAAACGAGGTAGTTGAAACATTGACTGACAACTGACAATTACGCTCAGTGTTCGCAGCCCACTGCCGTCAAACGGGGCAGAGCCACGAGAGCTTGCCAGGATGTATGGGATGCAGCTGGCATCCTCGTCATAATGTGATACATGTTTTCCCTCTTATTTTCTTTCCTTTTTACGGACTCTCTGTAGTGTGTATATAACCATCGCGACCGGCGACAGCATAACAATTCTATGACGTCATCAGGCAGAAATTGAGGGACCACTTTTTTGGTCGCGCAAGCCAGTCGAAGACGCGTTCCAGGCACCCTACTTGACACCATGCACGTCAGGTGACCACGTGACACATGATTAATCATAGTCAAGAACGAAGTGGAAGCTCCTCCCGCCTCTTTCCACTTTAGTAGTGCGAACGCTGGAGAGACGAGGCGACCTCCTCTCCACCGTTCGCTCCGCTGAACTGGAAAGGGGTGGGAGGAGCTTCCACTTTGTTCTTCGGCCGAGGTGAATGTTTCCAAAGTACCGAAGCTTTGTTTCAGAACCGAGTCGCGGCGGAGCAGTCGCGCTCCAACCCATCCCAAATATGGCGCGGCCTTGTGCGGTCGAAGCGAAGCGCGTACAGTCAGTGAAGCATTCGTTCTCGTGCGAGCTCTTCCAACCGCTTTCCTGGACTGTGGCGACACTGTTTTGTTTTTATTAAAGTTATTTCCTTCGTTCCGAGCGGTGCGTGACTTGCTCTTCGTTATCTCGTCTTTCTCTCTTGCCTCGAAACACATCGAAGTCGAGTGGCTTACAATTTGAGGCGTAAAGTTTCAAACTCAGCAACAGCGCAACCGGAGCGAGCAAACGAGCCAACGATCTTAGCCAAACCAGATCCGTAACTGCATCACAAAAAAAAAAAAAAACTAGAGAAAATTAACGCATTTTTTGATGCCCAGAGCCTCCACCCGCGCGTACCCGCCGTGCCCGTGGTAACGCGGAAACGTTTTACATACATTTTTTGTTGTTTTTGGGGCCAATCCTCAAAATGGTCGACTGATAACTTCCTCCACAGGCTAAACTAGCCAATCAGAACTTGATTCTGCGGGATTCACTTTCGGTAAGCGGACTGAATGGGATTTGGTATACTCTGGGAACATTCACTGACTCGTGCCAATATAAAATCGCCACATTGCGATTTTGTATATGACGATTTGGTCAATATATAGAATTACAGCTGCCAGTTTTTATTCCCAAGTATTCATGTCGTGACAAGAAAGGGAAGAAATAGAAACGTGAACCGTTTTGAATTTGTTACCGTTATATTTTGTTCCGGGTCAGATCCAAGATGGCGGCGAAGATTTCGGTTCTGTTCAGTTCCGGTTCGGCTAAAAATAACGGTTCGGTTCCGATTCGACACCTTGCTCTGAACCAGCCGCGAAGGTTACGGCTCAAGTGAACCAATCAGCGTGTCGAAGCGAGGCACAAAGGACTACGCATCGTTGGTTGTTCCCCCAGAGAGGTCTCGCTCAGATTGGTTCAAGCCTTTCGGTGTGTGCTTTGTGATGCACGGACATCTTGGTTTTGGCCTCTTCGGTACACGGACTTTTCTTTGTACGGACGTTTTCGGTTCACCCACATTTCAGGGGAAATATTCTCAAATACCATGATACATAGTTAAACCTCCCAGCATTTTGACAGAAACGCCTTATTAGAGGTATCAGTATTCTGCTTCCAATTTTATACAAAATGAACGTCATTGTGCGTCATTCAATTTATATTTACGAGCCTACCGTTGTGCCGCCGTTTTCCCGTTGGTTATTGGAGCAGGTGAAATCAGGCAATTCTAACATTTTCAGCCCCTCTCTCAAAGAGAGAAAAATTTGTTTTCTGCGAACCGGGGCCCCTCTTGACGGCACGTGACAAAGAATCATTCAAAAAGTAAATCATATCCAAAGATGCTTCCTTGGTTTTGTTTTACTTCATTCTCACGTCTCACTCAGCTTTTCCTCTCTTCCCAAAAATGCATTCTCTTGAACGTGTTGATCTGTGGCCGTTATTTCCCCGCGATTTTAGAATGAACTGAAGCGGACTCTGCGAACCATCGGAGCCAATGCAACGCTGAGAAGGTATGACGCAACAAAAGGACAAAACACGTCGCTGCCCTCGTTGCGCCGGACCGGAAGGTCACGCGTTCTTTCCTTTGGAATATGGCTCCGATGGCTCGTAGCGTCCGTGCGGTCCTGTTGAGGGACAGTCAGACCACAGGCCATTGACGCTCCTAGGGTTCTCTCCACTTGGATGAGAACCCTCTGTGAGCCGATGCAGTGTGAGAGGGAGGGAGATGGATCATGTTACACGTGCCGAGGGGAAACGATAACAGGGCTGCTATAAAGCACAGAAGATACAAACTAAAAGCGAGGCCCTGGTGCGGCTTCCCGATCCCTTTGAGGGACCGAGGTGGTCGTGGCCTGGCCACCGCTCGCGAAAAACAAACTAACAAAGTAAATAGAAAACAATAATTTTCCATCTGCAGCCCTACCCTAAAACGAAAAGACAAAAAAAAAAGAAGAAAAAAAGTAGGGGTTAACAGACAGCTGAGTTGGAGGAAAGAATAAGGAGTTTTCGTAGACCGTTTTCTCACTTCCTCTACGTTCTCCGGAACCTAGACGCCACTCTTGCGCATCCGCGGCGCTAGCCTTGCCTGCAGAGTCCCAGATCTCGTAGCGGGTTGCGGAGCGGAGAACGTTGCGGGCCAGCGGAAACCATCTACGAGAACTCCGGCACTTGTCAGTGAAGTTCGCCTCGCATCGCTAAGATATTCCCTCACTGACTTTTCCAGCGTTCACTGAATATTAGTCAAACCTACTGAGCTTAAAAAAGAAAGAATAATTACATAAAAGACGTACATGGACGACCACACGTGTACGTCCTTTACGTTTTTAGTCTTTCGTTTTTAAGTATTCATTATAACAACGCGCTCGAATCAACTGCTACTGAGCTACTCACTGTCGTGTGTAGTAAAAATGAGCTGTCAGCGGCAAACTTGATGTTCTAGCCAGAACACCGCTACCACTCGGAGACCGCGATCGCCCATTCGGCGACAAGTGGGCCGTGGCCCGCGGGCTCTGTGCAGCGGGCAACATGCGCGGGTGAGAAACGAAAGCTGCGCTGCTGCGCCCACCAGGAAAGACAGGAAAGATAAGATCGCGAAGAGGGGGAGTGGGGGGGGGGGAGAGGGAGCAATAGCGGCCCCGTTCCGGGAACAAGCTTCCCCTCGGGGAATGCTTCCCACAAAGAGCGGCCGTCTTTAGTCGGACGCAGTGTCGTCGATATACCGAAAAAGTATTGTTTACATAAAAATATCATCCGTATATACAAATTAAATAATGCCGGTCCTTGAAAAGTGCCCCGTGGGGACACCTAGTTTGCCTAAATATGTTTTTTGCTCAATTTGTTTTTTTCCTATTTTTGTAATCTGATTTCGGTTTTCAAGGTAGTTGTGAACCAGTATAATGCTTTCACTCTAAATCTTGACGACCGCATACGATCCATTTAATAATATTTTATGACGCGCTTTCATTTAGTTTTCGGATATCTAATATAAATAACGGCATTACCTACTTTCATTTATGAAATGAAGTCGTCCAAAAAGTTTTTGTAGTTGATTTCTCCTTGAAGCCATGTGTGTCAGTTTTTAAATAGTATTTATTACGAAAAACGTTTTAAGGTATTTTATATGCTTTTTTAAAATCATGTAATCAATTACTGGAAGCATTCAAACAGGCCTGTTGTTGAGATCTTTCTTGTTTTCACCCTTTTTATATTTATTTATTTATTTATTCATTCTTTTATTTGACAATACTACCAGCCCCACAGCGGGGACTATAATAGGAGTGAGCACTTAGAGAAAGCAATGAAAGAGCGGCAATATCCGAATTCAAATTCTAACACGCACGCCCAAAGCAGCATAAATTAACGCTCACATACTGCTATAAATATACTGCGGTCTACTGTCTAACGGCCGTTTTTAGCTTAATCGGTATATTCCTATGATAGATATTCTGTTATCGAGATCGAACAGAGTCGCTACCGCGCGGCCGATGTTGGAAACACTGCTAGCGTGGATACCGCCGCACGTCGTCGGCTCTCGGCGCACGTTGAAACATGAATCCTCGCGACGATGAAGGCTTGTTTTCGGGGTAAACTGCCCTATCTACGTTGTGAATGCTTGTTTCTTCTAAAATATTCTATCGTTCTACGAGAGTGGAAACACGCCAAGGCAAGGAATGCCAAGCCGGATGCTTACATAATGTTGCTACTTTGGTTGTTGTTGTGATGCGGTTATTTGTTTGTTTCAGTGCCATTGCACACTATTATGGAGTACATTGCCGACGGAACGCGGTGCCTTGTCAAAGGCAAACAACTTGTGAATGCCGGGCACATTACTGAGTGCAACAACGTTGTGGCCCCAACGACCATCGACAAGCGTACACGTGCGGAGTTACGTACTGCAGTCATCGGCTCTCAGCAAGGATCCCCACACTGTGGATCTGAAACTCACGAACGGTGCCACGATTGATCAACTTTCGTGCACTCACCCTGCCGAATAACTATTGTTTGTAACTCCAACGCCCGGATACGACTTTGACAGAATCGCACGATTCGTCCTTCCGATCGTTTTAAACGCTGCGATCCCAATTATTCGAAAATTAAGCATAGGAACCTATTCGCGGTCGCTAACTCTCGAGAATTCTAGAGACTTGAATTCTGGCCTCAAAACAAGAAAAGTATTCGCGTGCCTTTATTTTTCGCTTGCGAAGGGTTTTGCAGTAGGCGGCGCATTCGGAAAAAGAATGGCTCGAGCTTCGTACGTGGCACCCATGTCCTTTAGCGAGCTGTTAACCTTAGATGTAATCATGCCATTTTCATGTAGCGTAATTTGCCGTTGAAAATTCGTTTTTCATACTAATTGGCACGAAACCTTCGTCACGCGGAGGGTAAGCAAAATTCATAGAGTATAAACAAGTAATTGATTAGGCTCGATAGTCCCTGTTGCTCCTTCGGTAGATTGACCAGTTGCCATCAGCCATATATACCACTTCAGACCGAACTTCAAGAAAATTGATCAGGTGCGTCCGACGCACACGCATGACACGGTGCAAGTCACTTCCGCTG
Source organism: Ixodes ricinus (assembly GCA_037355805.1). Lineage (NCBI taxonomy): Eukaryota > Metazoa > Arthropoda > Arachnida > Ixodida > Ixodidae > Ixodes > Ixodes ricinus. The sequence continues at coordinate 78,787 of JAZHYW010048685.1, forward strand.
CAATCCATGCCTAAGTTTAGTGTGACATTGTGTAGGGGGCTCGTAGAGCGACAATTCTACAATGTTTCAAAAGTCGGATTCTCACGCAGTAATAAGTTTGTGGCATTCGCATCCTCTCCAAAAACACCGCAGTGGGGGAACCCACACTAAAGGCTGAACTCCATGAAACGAATTATGTGACGAATAACTGGCGAACGCCACCCGATGGCACGCTCGCTTTGCGCGCGTCGTAGCAGCCACTGTGTTGATTCCACGCGCAGAGCAAAAGCCGCCGGCCGAAATTCGCGAAATTCGTCGGTTATTCGCAGCATATTCGTCCCATGGAGTTCAGCCTTAAGGACAATAACACTGCCCAGCACCGAGCGAGTATAAACGAGCACGCTTTGCGCGTACCATAATTTAGGCCACTCGTGACACTTACATAAACAGTTTTATTTTCCCATTTACCTTGGTTGTCATGCATTGTTGGTTTGAAGTCTTCGGCAGTGAAATGTTAAGAGCAAACCATGGCTTGAATCTGTTCTCAGCTTGGAGAGTCACTCTTTCCTCAGCGCGCCGGCCGCTGGGTATCGGTGAAAACTGACCCCCACCTCGATCCAATAGGTATTGCACTGAGGCACTGAACAGTATGGGACCATTTTCTGTTGAAACTGCTTTCACAATGATACTGTACGAGGCAATAAACGCGATATTCTACAGGCTATTGGCCGCGACCGCCTATGGCCTATGGGGAAGCCACCTTCCTATCCACACATTGATGATGTTAATAGCGCGACAGTACCGCCACCTTTTGTTCGATCTCGAGGCGAATAGTGCCAACAGTGCATAGCCAATCCACGTCGCACGCTCTGAAAACCTTGTCCTTTCACGAAAGCATCCGACCCCGTGAATTACGGAAGGGTCCCAGCGAATCACGAAGCTCAGAACACGACTAGACCATAGAAATGCACCGAGGGGAATCGGTAGCCGAGTGGGCTAGCGCACACCTGCTCGGAGCTCGGAGCTGCTCGAAGCGCTGCGGAACCCAGGGATGCTGGGTTCAGTCCCCACCCCTGTCCGTTTCGATCTGGATGAGCATCGTACCGGCGTGCTGTCGTGTATCACTACTGCGTGGTGCACGTTACAGACCCCAGGCTAGCGGTTGTACTCCACTGGATAAATTTCTCATTTACAGCTGGGAGACTCGTCGCCCGTTGAGGTAGACCAAGTTCTAGGCTGTATAAACATACACACAACCAAATTTTCACAAACATGAAGGACAGGACGCTGCACTTGCTCATTGTCGCTGTTCGCTTGGATCCTCCTATTGTGCACCGTAATTGACATATCAACGTGTTCAGCTGGAAAGTGAAGTCAGACGTCTTCTTTGAATGTGTGGTCTCCTAAAATCAAACCACGCACCCGGTTTCCTTTGGATTAAAGCGGTACGTTCGTACTTTTTTTTAATGTATTATATCATATATGTCGCTCGATCCCAGATTATTACAGAGCGATCATCTATATTTTTTATAGCATATATTTATAATCTTGTTTCAGAAATTTTGAAATTATGTTTAGTATTTACAGGCTAAATTTTGTTTTAATGACCACAGATGCCGGCCTCTGTAGACATTCTTGTTTTTGCGGGCGATTTGTTTCAGAGTAAACTTCTTTAATTATCACATTAAAATGTATATCACATAATATGTGTCATTGTCTATCAAATTATCTAATGGTTAAATGTATATTGTTTGTACTATGGCATAAATAATACAAATTGATAAGTTTTCAGATTTCGGTCAAATTCATCACACCTGACTCTGCGGACAATTAGCTACTGATATGTTTTCCAGTGGAGTTTTTAAGGATTCACATTAAAATTTAAACCAATACGTGTCATTGTCTTCCAAATTATATTGTGTTTATGTATAGATATTATTAAGCACGCCTTAAAACATTTTTTACTATTTTTCGTTTTGTCGCCTAAGATTTTATTCATTTCTTTATCATTATATCTAAAACGGTGCAATTTATATGCTGCAAAACGTGAAGATAAACAAATGAGCAACTAGCCTACCTCTTTCAAAGAGTTCATTTCTGTGCTTGCTCTAGCCAGAATTTGTACGCTAATTTTTCGTGTTTAAATTATTACGTCTGAATTCCGGAAGGCGTCAATTTCAAGGTTCAATCAAATCATTTTAATTTAGAAATATATTTAATTAGCAGGATTGCATTTTCAAGGCCACAAAAGGGGTAGATAAAATGTAAATCTAAGTAATAAAATAGGAAATGTAATTTTAGGAACAGTCGAACGATGTTCATAATTTTTAAATGGCCATACACTGATACGTTCAGTGTGTGCACCTAAAAGTTCGTGCACCAGAAAGGTCCCCGCACCAGAAAAGTCAGTGCACTGAAACATCCGTGCACCGGAACGTCCGCGTACCGAAACGCTCGTAACAAAACGTCCTCGGACCCCTAAACATGCTATGAAACGGTACTTTTCGACGGCTGTGTATGATGACTATTCGCCTGTGCCACGTAAAAAAAGTGGTCAAATACAGGTACTTTTTTTGGCCGGCACTGATTATCTGCACTACAAATACGCTTCTGTCTAGATGTAGCGGCCACCCCATCAGCGAATCGTGGTACTTTAATTTGAGTTTTCAGTAAGACAAGCTTGTCAACAAGAAAGAAAACAATATTCCATTTCTTGTTGACAAGTGTTTTTTACTGATATAAATCCCGCAAGTGTTGAAAATATCCTATCTTGTTTTGACGACATTAGGCTTAGGTGGACGTCGGCTCATAGAAAAATTTAGGTTGTATTAATTACCCTTTGATCCATGCAACGTCATATTCTCAAACTTACGCGTTCTATCCCGTCAGCTTCACATTTTCACGGAGTTCGAGCTTTCTGCGATGCATACGTAGTTTATTTATCTGGGCCAAAAAACACGTTTCTCTTTCCTCGGGAATTCCCTGTATATCATTGAGTGTTTTGTGGGAGCAAATTACTCTCTAAGAAAAAAGGTTGCCAGTGGGGGCAAAAATAGTTCTGTACGCCAAGAAAGAACTGATTCTCACAAAAGAATGCTTTATTGCGTGCTACATCACCAAATATGTTGTCCCCAGAAAAAACAACGTTATTTGGGCAAAGAAAACCAAAACGTACAAGCCAAAACAAAGTAAAAACCTCATAAAAAAATGTGCCCGCGCGTTTTTTTTTTTTCGTTTTTTATTTGAGAGTTGCCAATGTATTGCTAAGTGTGCGGTTCGGAGTATACAGTCGCGGGTTCGTGTTTCAAACTAAAATCAATAAACGTTTTGCCATTATTGAAATATTGCGATATTTTCCCAATGGTGCATCGCTGCGGTGAGAGACTGTTTTTCTTCGCCCACTTTTTTATTGTTTGGCCTAAATCAAATGACACAATGTTATTAGTTTGCACTTTATCAATATTTATGGTAAGAAAACACGCGTTTGCTTAAAATGGGGGTTACAAAGCAAAAAAAAAAAAGAGTTAGAGAAATATAATGAAAGATTGGGGCTGCGAAGGCGTGTTTGGGATGTTTACAAAATTCTTGGCGATAAATACTAAACATTCTTTTATATTTTGACTGGTTATGTTATACATAGATTACTCAAAAAAAGTATCGACGATCTGTCGCCAAAGGTTGGAGGTTGATCGCGAATCGAACATGACAGTCGTCAAAACTCCGCCTTCCTTTCCATTTCCTTTGGGGTTTATTTGCCTGACGGTCATTCGTAAGGGTTCCGTGTTTTCGGGTAAATCCGAAAAAAATCGAAGAACAATCGCCGATACATTTTCCGTCGATAAAAATATTTCTGAAAAAAAACAAAAAAAAACAACAGAATTTTGAAATTATAACGACAGAAAAAAAAGAAAAAAAAAGAAGACGGTGTTTTACAAACAAACTTTATATGAGCACAGTGTCACTGGTCCTGAGGGCATGCCACTTCAGTTTCCTTTGAAATATTGCCAGGCGCGTCGGCGAGCAAGCGCGTGCGTGGCTGAGTAGTTACCGCGCTTGACTTTCGCGCGGAAGGTGTAGGTTCGATTCCAGTCAGCGGACTGTCCTTCTATTTGTTCTTTCAACTTGGCGTTCTCGTAAGTTCGAGAACATTCTCGTCTGATCGAGTTTCGAATATTCTACGCACCGAAAGTTCTGCGCCGAATGATCCAGAAACCCACGAGGGTACATAAGGGACTCCGCAAGGCGAGCGGAGTCAGTCTCGCCCCAGCGTTCGACTCTGCTTTTAAGGGCTGTTTATACTCCGACGTTGAGCGCAGTGAACGAAGCGTAACGCAGAACGCGCGCCTTTCATTGGCCGGCGGCCAGGAACTCGATTTCTGCGACCAATCAGTATCTGTGTGCGCTGCGCTCCGCCGCGCCCGTCGACGTTACGTCGCCGGGCGCGGCGGAGCGTCGACTCCGCCGCGACGCTCTGCTGTTATCTTCTGTTTCTTTTTTTTCTTATTTTGGGCACAAGTTCGCCCCAATAAGCGTTTCAGTTTCTTCAGTTATTCCTTATTTGTTACATCGTCATTCGTGACAATATATAGAACTACTCACAAAAGGGGTTTGCCCTTTGAGGTTCCTTCAAGACAGTGAGTGGGTCACGGTACCCGGACTTTATCTTGTTTTTGAAGTTTTTTTTTTATTATAACAACACAGGAAAATTAAAACCGAATTTAAAAGATTTGGAATTTGACAAAAATAAACTCTGATAAACCCAGAATTATCAGCGATAAATAAACTAAAAAAAAAGCACTCTCCGAATTCACGAGAAATAAACTCCGAAAACACGCGGAATCCTAGCCGCATTTGTGACAACATAT
>JAZHYW010048686.1:0-11775 GCA_037355805.1 Ixodes ricinus
GGGTGCTACGCGAAAGCGAGCGACATGTCACGGGAACGAAAGCTATGTGCTCCGAAGCTTTAAGAAACGCTCACTTAAAAAAAAAAAAAAAAACAAAGTTTTTTTGTTTTTGTTTTTTGTCGAGGCACAATTTTTTTTTGTCTCTATTAGCGCAAAAACTACCATAAACTAAAAAAAATTGTGGGCATACAACGACAATGCACCCACTGGGACCCGAGTCAAGGCAAGGACAACTAACTACTAAAAGGAAAAAAAAATCATGTTCGCATACATAGACAGAACACATCCATCGAAAAAAATTAATCCCCTGCTTGTTCTGCCAATCTCGTTGTGCGTCTGTCAAAAGCCACAAAGGAAGAAGACAATCAGCGCCTACACCCCCCCCCCTCAAAAAAAAGAAGAAGAAAAAAAGGTTTTTTTTTTGGACGCCCGCAGTGGCCCAAGCGATGACCTTGGAAGGGTATGCGATCGTAGCACGTTCGTCCCGCGGCAGTTCCCCTGTCTCAAATGCCCACGGTCCGTTTTCCCCAAGTGCCAAAGTCCCCGTCTTATCTTCCCCGATTATCAACTCCGCAGTTATTCTGAGTCATTCCGATGCTTTCCAACGTTGAAAAACTGTTAGACGAATATTTGCACACAAGTATACACTGTTCGCAGGACTATCTACAGTGCTAAAATTCAAAAGCGCTGTGTTCGATTCGGGAAATCGTGTAGGTCTAGCTCATTGTTGGAACATTTTTATTCGCTCGATGAACTCCACAAAACTTGTAAATATTAGAATGAACTTTTCAGAGAACGATATTAGTTGTCCGGGTCCCAGGCGACCGGACAGGTCGCAATTATAGGTTGATTGAACATTCTATTTCATAATCACACTCATATCATCAAGGGCACGCCATTTCCTCATCACTTCTTCTACGTGCGCTACGAAGCTGTATTCGTAGCGCACGTAGACGGAAACGGTTGAGACTGCTCAAATAATACCTTCTTTTGGCAAGTACTGCGCAGCGATTAAACACAATGCCTTTAACATAAACATGCTGCTCCACATGTGTATTCACAAGACGCAATACATCGTTCTCCCAACTTCGTTGAAATGGGCATGAAAGCGCGTAACCGTTACTTGGTTGAAGTTCTACTTAGAGGTAAAGTGTTTACCATAAAAAAATCGTTAATTATTTATTTTTTCCTTTCCACTACAAAACTCGGATACGCGCTCCATGCAGGCGCCATAGAACTGCTATTAAAAGTAGCTGTCCCATGCTTTGCTCCGCGACTGTGATTCCCTCACAGCAGCTCTGACCTTTGAAGTTTGCCAAGTTACGGTGAAACGGAGTATAGACAAAACAGACAGGAAACGAGCTGCCAGCATACGCTAGTCAAATTTCCAACAGAAAGGATTAGTTTCTCCCCAAGTTGGACGACATTTATCGGGCATCTTTAGGGCTGCGAAGCTCAAAATCACGCGTACTCAATAAGATTTTTTCTCTCGCGTGTTTGTAATTTTTACAATGCCCTGCAAACAAAAAAGCAAAAAAATACAAAAAAACATGGTGAAGTCACTCCGAGGGGGTACCGATAACTGCGAGCCACGAACATGAATGATTCGCTAACATCCGTCAGGAGTGCGAACGGTAAATCGTCACGCAAACATATTCTCACAAGCTGCAAATATTTATTTGGTTTAGCTAGTAGAACATACTAACGACATGTGATTATTATATACAAGATACCATTTCTCGGTTCTTCAAGACCATTTCCCTAGTCTGAACGGTCGCGCTACGGGCCGCGGCTGCACGACCAAGCCCCTGCCCTCGCCACGGAGGCTGCGTGGGCGAGGGCAAAAAGCCGTGTTCTCGATAAACTACGGAGCTACGTTGTGTCGTCTGCTACTGTACCGCCAACAGGAGAGCGATAGCTCTGTGTGTTCCACAGACGCGTGTTGCGGTATGACTCTGTACGTCTGTCCTAGAGGAAGATAAAAATATAGGCTCTGTGACCCCCTCCTAAGCTAGCACAAACAAACAGAAGTATACTCGTTTAGACTGAAAGGTTCCGAAATAGTGGCTAGACATTGGAAAAGCATATGTCACAAAACTTGGTTTGTGAAATGTCATTATTTTATTTAGCAAGAAATCACCTGCTCACCACTGGGACGACGAAATCGTCACTATTTATTGCGTCAAGTGTACTTGCGCACATGAAGAAAAATCTGAACACATCGTTCTCCCAACGGCCTATGTCGAATAACAAACACTTTTTTTAAACATGTATGCACAAATAACTCCTTTATTGCTACACTTGTATATACACGTGAATTAAACGACGTCAAACCGCATTTGTGATTAGATCTTGATGTCTATACCAACTACATTCATATTTTTTTAGGGCTTCATTGAACGATAACTTCACCAATAGTTAATGGAACACGATGGCTCGATCTCACCAAAAACCTCAACGTGCGAAGCTTCCACAGACGGTCGCTTACGAGTATTCTCAATGTGGGATTTCAGAAGCTTTCGCGTGCCATAGGGAGCTTGCTTTCGACTACAGCACTGCACGGGCCCGGGAAGTGCGGAGCGCGCTGCTCTGGGGAGAGGTTGACTTACAAGATGACGTGTTACGTGATCACGTAAGATGACGTGTCACGTGATCACGTAAGCTGACGTCATTTCGTATAGCGTGATCACGTAAGATGACGTCATTCCCTGTAACGAGATCACGTAAGATGATGTGTTTGTGTCACGTGATCACGTAAGATGACGTCAGTTCGTATCAGGTGATCAGTAAGATGACGTTTTCGTGTCACGTTATCACGTAGGATTACATGATTTCGTGTTGCGTGACACGAAGGAGGTAAGGAGGAACTAATGCTCACGCATTTCCATCGGATGAATCCCATTGATCGCTCCACTCCCATTTTTTTTTCGTTTTTGATTTTGCTTACGCGGTTGGGAGCGATTGAAGGCTGGTTCACACATTTTCGTTTGACTGCGACTGCAACCACTTGACACCTGATTACAACCAGAGGTTGCTATGGCTACAGTTGCGTCGAGCATAGACATGCCTGAGCTTGAAATGCACGCGTCGTACTCGAGCGGAACTGAACGCAACTGTGTGAACCAGCCTATAGAGTCCGTTTTGCATTTTATTGTGGTGCAGCACTACACGCTGATTCAAGATTTCGGGCAGCGACGTAAACATGTGTTGGCCCCCAAAGTGTGTCCAAGGGGCACAGCGCCGATTTATTGAGAAATCGTATTGAAGGCGCGCGAACGTCTGCTGGAAGATACCCACGTTAGACTCACTTTCTATACTAATCATTTTGGCAATGACTTTTATTTGTTTCAACACATGACATTTTGGACTCATAAGCTTAGGTGGACTGAAACCACAAACTGCACGGTTTTTAGATTACTTGCTTCGTGCATGTAATTAAATAACTGTTGCGTCTTTTTTTATTTGACGCCGTAACAACCGTAATGCGAAAACAAACATATGAACGAGGAAAGATTAGGATACGAGGTGCCACGATGTTATGAAAGTAATGAATATACGACGGATGCCATCGTACATTTTTAACTTGTTGGACGTTTTACAAGTGGAACGTCGCGTTCATATGTGGTTGAAAATAATATAACATAGACAAGGCTTCTAGATCTATTGAAGGAGCTTTTTCAGAAGAACTTACGCTCCCACTTTGTGGTATTTGAACGCTCCCACTTTTTTGTGGTATTTGACGAGCTCGGTAGTTTTACAGAGCCAGGCGGGAGAGAAGTAGGAGTTTGCATTGATGGCTCTTACGAGCATCGAGACGGTCTACATCCAGGGGCGGATTTAGAGGGGGGGTCCGGATGTCCTGACCCCCTCTTGATTTCTGCATGTGTAATATTTAGGGCGTAAAACGAAGGAGAGGGGGAGGGATTCCTAAACAAATGGTACGCTGACCAACACCTGACCCCCCTCCAGAAAATTCCTGCATCCGCCCCTGTCTACATCGAACATAGAGATCATATAATAATATCGAGGAAAAGGCCTAGCATCTTCCCAGGCTTTGCAGTCGCCTCGAAATAGCAATACACGGAAGCAGACATCGTCGGTCCCGGTGAGACAAAATAGCAAGTTTTCTCCGTCATAAACGCAAAAGCTGGTAAAACATAATTTGCAATGACAATATTTAGTGTCCTTTTGCTTTATTTCCGCAGAAACAACCGGCGAAAGTGATTTTATCAGAAACAACTCACGCTGACGAACAGTTGAACAAAGGCAAAGCGTAGATGCAAAGCGAGCGCGCTTCGCCTCGTTCTGTATCTCGGGACCGACGATGTCAGCGTCCGCAATTCCCCACTATCCGCTGCTGTCTTTGCCCCGCTGGGCTCGAACTAGACGCGGTAACCGAAGTCACATTTTTCCCTCACTGCATGGCAGCCTTTCAAATACATCACGGCTGGAGAACTGCGGTGGGTTGCTAACTCCACAAAACAAATCTATTTACAAATCTATAAAAACATAAATCTCGGGACGCACTGCAATATCCTGAGTCATTACCCACCCCAATTTTTGGGTTTCTGCTCTCAGCTAACGGTCAAAATCGAGAGTGAAGTCGCACCTGTCGCCATAACAACCATAATGCGACAGAAAGAAATATGAACGAGGAAATGATAAAATACGAGGTACCATGGTGTTGTGAAAGTAACGAATGTACGAATTATATTACGGAATATTTTTTGTGATGCCGCAAGAGAGCGGCTTCTTGTGCTTCGCTGGGGTTATTTGACGAGCTTGGCGGTCCTACGAGGCCACATATACACCAACTCATGTTCATCAAACGAACCGGAGCTGCCCGGAGCGCCCCTAGCGGATCACCACTGGCGCCGCGCATGCGCGGTGGGGTGTGGGCAACAGCTCGCCAGGTCGCCCATAAACAAACCATTGAAATGCGATGTTGTCGGCGTCGGTGTGAGTCCCCCTGCCCTTTATCGCTTTCGAATTGTTGATTCTACGTCTTCCTGGCAATGTCTGACTACATGAGCGGCGTCAGCGAAATTAACGAGGCCTGTTACACCGCAAAACTTCGCGTGAATAATCTGACATGCGGCGATTCATTCCGCGTGGACGCCGCAGAATGTACGCTAAAGCCTGACTCGCATGATGAGATTTTGCTCGCAATATTCAGTCGCGACGTCGCTCGGGCTGCAAAAGCGTGAACCGTAGCTGAGATGGTCGACGTCGATACTGAAAATCGCAAGCAGAATCGGACGAAGTGAATCAGGCATAACAAGTCGGTGATGGCCGCTGGTAACAATAATCAACATCTCCTTGTATCTACTGTTTACGTGGAGCCTGCTTACCAACCTTCAAACTTAAGTCTTTGAGGCCTGCACTTACTTCTTATCGCAAGTACCGGGCCAACATTTTGTCTAGCGGGCCGGTGTCGTCTAAAGAGCAGACGACAAGCAGAAGCGTTTGAAAGAGCAGACGACAGTTCGAACGATCAGACGGCCGTTCGAACTTCAAGACGCACTGAACGTAGTCCGCAGGTGGGCCGTACAACTTGACGGTTTTCCGGCGTTCATGTTGGAACAAAACAAATAACTCTGATGACCACAAGTATCCGTGAATTCAACCCAAAGTGCTTCCCGCCCAAGCAATTGTGGTCCGGCGGCGTCTGGTTTACCATTTTTACAGCACATATCCACGGTCTCGGACGAACCGAGAACATGAAAACTGATCTTCAAACCTTTCTCGACTCTTTTAGTACAGCCCCAGTCGCGGCGGTTTGACGAAAAGGCATGTTTTCGTCAGGTTCCTTTCAAAACAACGCAGGAATACACGCCTCACATGGGGCCTTCCGCCCACAGCCCCAGACCGGAAGTGCGACCGACGCGCCACCACCGCGCCGTGACGTAACAGAGATGAGTTCGTGTATAGGAGAGAGGTAGAAATTTGTTGCGACTCTTGTTACGAAAGGGGTCGGGGGTGTCACTCAGGTCTAAACAAAAAAACATTCAAGAGTTTCTTCTTCTCTTTTCTCCCCGTTTTCAGAACAACTAGGCACGAGACTCCAATACTAAGGATGAGACTTCGTCTCACCTTAGTATGGACTATTGTTAGCTGCGCGTGCTAAAAGCGCGAGCTAGCTGCTTCGAATGAAGCCTCAGCGGCTGAACGAGCGCTCGTGCAGCGAGAGCTCCACTCAAGCGCAGTCAAGGCCAGCCGCTCGCGCTCGCACAGCATTCGCGGTTAGTCCATGCCACGGTGTAAGATAACTCTTCAGGTGAGGACAGCGCGCTCCTCGCGCTGTGCAGATAAAGTTCGCTTTTTCACTCCTCTTTCTCTTTCTCACTATGGTTTCAAGCGGCGACGGCAGATGACTCGTCGACCCGTGGGCACGGCAAAGACGGCTCGTGCCGCCTCACGCTCCACACGTGCAGAGCTCCAGCGAGGTTGTCGCTCGTGCAGAAAGACCGCGGTGTACCGGGATGCCATGGCAACGAGATAATTTGTTTCGCTTCTCACACAGCTTCGCCAAATACCGTGGAAGCCAATACTGGCAACTCCCGCGGAAAGCGGGCGAAAATAAAGCCCCTCGATATGTTTCCGTTTGTCGAAAAAGTCATTGCAGCGCCCCTGGCGAGCTCGGAGTCTCCGCTAGCAGACGAATTCTCCAAAAATGCATTGGTGTTGCCTATCTCCGTGCAAGGTGACACAACAAAAAAAAAAAATTGTCACGGACATTCGCTACTTTGAAAGTTAAAAAATGGGTGCCAGGTCATGAGTGAAGGACATTTTCTTTACGTGGGAAAGATGTTGCAGCTTAGTAGGGTGCAATTTTGGAGTTCTCCCGAAGAAAACATTGTCACAACTTATGTAGGCCAGGCAAAACACGAATGCATGCCTTCGCGCTGTTTCGTGAAAAAGGGCAATGTACAAACATTTCAGAGCATAGCTTCGTTTCAACTTTATTGTTCTTATCAGTCAATTCGTTTTGTTGTTGCAGTTCCCATTTCTCATGAATGTTTTGCTTATAACCGTTTCGTCTAATAGGCGAGCTGGCTAATCCCGTTAAGATCGTCTCCGGACGAAGAAGCACAAGTCAATTTCGAACCACGTTACGTTACGGCGATGTCAGAATGCTCTGAAAGAAGTCGCTGTGCATATGCAAATCTGACGCTATTATAGATTAATAAAAGCGGCGTTACGAAAAAAAGCAGACTTCTCGCGCTTGCAAAGAAAGAAGGGGAGAGCGCCGTAGCCCCGCAAAAAAAGGTGATTTTGTAGTAAATGCTTGTCGCCAAAAATGTAAATTAAAATGAAATGCGGTCACCCGAGAAAATAAAGAAGAGCAGTGCCTGCGTGGGCCTGTGGAAGAGACGAGGTCTTACATGCCGAAGTGGTGACCGGCGAGGCCGGGGGCGCGCGAGCCCCGGAAGAAGGAGGAGGCGTCCGATGCGGTCGGTGGCTGAAGCGTAACTCTTTATTCAACGGTCAACAACGTGGGGTCGAAGCGCCACGGGGACGCAACCCTGAAAACACGGCGCAATGGTCTAACAGTGGCGCCAGCTAGGTACTGTGTACAGAACTAGCGAAAAATTAAAATACTACATCTTTCCTTTCCTTAAAAAAATAATTCTCATATTCTTCCCTTTCTTAGAAAAATTTGAATGAAACCTCTTCCCGAAAACAATGGGGCAAGGAAAAATTGACGCCAAACTGCAGGGCAGTTGGAAGGTATGAAAATGCACTTAAAGGAAAAGACCTCTGACAACTCTGTCAGGAAACTGGAAATGAATGGAAAGGAAAAGAGCACGTCGCAATGAGATTTGCGGAAAGCACACACTCGAAAAAGCTGCGCTGACGCAGTATGCTGGATATAAGAAAATTAGTTCACTGGTTCACATATGCATTAATATTGTATGTCCTGCACTTGTCCAAAAGAAGTGCTGCCGCAAAAGTTCACAAAAAAATAGTCTTTCAGGCGCTCTGGTAGCAGCCGGGCTCGATGCGCGACTGTCTTGTCGCAGAGTGGACTTGTCTGGACCCAGGGGCTCTGGTGGCTCCGGGCTGGGTGTCGAACACACACTCACAGGTGGCGGCGCCAGCACTGTTGGATTGTCACGGAGGTGGTGGAAGTAGCACTCTTAGTAGCCGTCTCTGTACGGCTGGATGAGCAGTTGTTCTGGAGACGTCCCAGGAGACGACTTCTCCTCGGGCACAAGCTCCACGACCTCTGGAGGAACTGTAGGTGGAGCTGCACGCAGAACTGCAGCGGAAGGGGCTGCGGCTGACGGGGCAGCGGCAGGAACTGCCGGCTGTGCTGCAGCAGGAACTGGGGGCTCCGGGGGCAAGGTACCTCCCGGGGCTGGGACCATGGCGCTCGGGGCGCCGAAGGGTGACGCATCTTTCGACGCCTCCGGTGGTTGGACGCGAACACGGTGGGAAGGGTTGCTAGGCCCCCCCCCCCCCCCCCCCACGGTCGAGTCGTGGCCACCGGGGTCGACTCTCGCCGTCTCGGTCCAGATGCCCTTGCTTTTGGCAGGAGAAGCAGCGACGGTGGACGGCCGGACAAAGCTCCTTGGGTGGCAGGGGCCACCGCAGAAATGACACCGCTCCGGAAAATCATCGGGCGGCGCGATGGTGCAGGTTGTTGCTGGGAGCTCGTAGTCCCGGGAAAGTGACGCCTCGCAGGACCAGGCACTGTAGGACCAGGCACTGCTTGTTGACGGTAGTAGTTGCGCACGGAGGCTCGCCGTCCCGCAGGAAAGGTCAGCTGCTGCTGGTAATGGTCGCCTCTTGGACGACTTCGGCAGACGTTGGAGAAGTGGCCAGCACGACCACACGAGAAGCACGTAGCTCCGGATGCCGGACAATCTTGCCGCGCGTGGCTCGTGCGGCCACAAAAGAAACAAAAATCGCACGACGAGCGCGCGCGAGCTCCTCGGTGAGGAAGCGAACGACGGCGGATGAATGGGGGAGGACGTCTCAACTCGCGACCCGACGGGGAAGGAGGAGAAGGAGGGGGAGAAGGACGCTCGCGTCTTGGGAAGTCGGGGGAGGAGGATGTTGAGTCCTCCGTGAAGATGATGCCTCGCCATCTTGGGCATGGTGGTCGCCCAACGGTTGAAGATCTCGGCCATCTTGGACACGCTCTACCATGTGCGACGCGTTTGGATCTTGGTCTGACAAACACGTCGAAAAAGATCGCAATCTCGAGATGTCCGCTCGAACTGCGCGCGCTAGTTGGACAGCACGCTCGAGGCTAGGTGCGTTAGCTCTGTCGGACTCTCGGATTAAACGATCCTGCACTTCTGTGCTGCGGATCCCCGAAATGAACATCTCCGCGACGCGGCTCTCCAAAGCCTCGCCGTAATTGCAAAAAGAAGCTAGGCGTCTGAGCGCCCCAAGATACTCGAGAACGGTCTCTCCTGGACCTTGTACTCGGTTGATGAACTTCCGACGCTCGACAATAATGTTCCGAGCGGAAGCAAAATGTGAATCCAAAGCGGACAGTAAAACTTGAAATTCGTCCCGAGTCGCGCTAACGGACGGACCTGCCAAGTCGAACGCATCAACGACGCGACTTCCTTCATCGCCGAAAAATGAAAATAAAATCGCCCTTTTTCGTTTCGGCGGAAAATCCTCGGCGTCGATCGCCTCGAGGTAGTTGAGAAAGCCTTTCTTCCATGCTTGCCACGGCGTCATCGGTTCGCCGGGCGTGTTGAGACAATCGGCGGGAACTCTGCACGACGCCATTTCGAACCTCAAAGATGACGCGAAGAGGGAAAAAATATACACGTCCAGTCCGTCGGACGGGGAGTACGACCAACCAACCGCTCGGATCCTCTCAAAATGGTGCTCAAAAGCAGAGCCGCGGCGAAAAGCGGCGAAACGAAGCCTCAGAAAAGCAAAAATTCAAAATGCAGAAAAAAAAATTATCCCATCGTCGTCAGCCAAAAATGTAGTAAATACTCGTCGCCAAAAATGTAAATAAAAATGAAATGCGGTCACCCCAGAAAATAAATAAGAGCAGTGCCTGCGTGGGCCTGCGGGAGAGAACGAGGTCTTACATGCCGAAGTGGTGACCGGCGAGGCCGGGGGCGCGCGAGCCCCGGAAGAAGGAAGAAGGAGGAACGTCCGATGCGGTCGGGGGTCCATATCACATGAGCGATTGACATTTTAGCGAATGACACTTTAGCGAAAAAGAGGTCATTTGAGCGAATGACGTTTTAGCGAATATTGCTCATTTCAGCTAATGACGTTTTAGCGAACGACGTTTTAACGAATATGCTTGTTTCGCTTTTCTTTTTTTCTTTTTACCGAAGCCGGAAATACTTGTTTGGTTTTTCGTATTTTTACCGCGAGGAAAAAGAACGACACGGAAATGCCTATTTTGGTTTTAGTAAAAGAACGTAACAATTTATTACGAGCCACCACAGCGTGGAACCCCCAAAATACGCATAGCTGAGCGGCAGCTGCACGCCGACGGATAGCTAGCGATGGGTCAAAAAAAAAAAACAAAAAAAAAACATTCGGGTCACCCGCAATCACTACGACATGGGTGCTAGCGATGGGTCAAAAAACAAACATTCGGGTCACCCGCAATCACTACGACATGGGTACTGGAAAAATCCCGAAGAGACGTTACGCGGTATCACCGCTGTCACTGCGATCGTTGTAACTTCGTGCTTCTGTGATCCGAACAGAAGTTCTCTTGCAATAACGATGAACGGCGACGAAGCACAACACAGTTCACTGCCAGAACGTAATATCACGCGTATCACGCAGAACATTTGCCGCAGTTAGGAAATCTTTTCACCATCAGCGGTATCAGAACGTCCCAAGTCACGAAACATTCAACCGAAACCATGTGCGTGTCGAAGGAAAATAAATTGTGTTCGCTCAATCGATTCTAGGTTCCTAAATGACAGCTAGCAACGCTCGGTGGGTTATTTTTGCCACGTGACAAACTCCAGCGTTCTACTTTTAAACCTGTAGACCACGGTACTTTAGGCTGAAACGAGGAATAGTTTCTTCAAAAGCGCACTCTGCTTAACTCGTAGAGTTGTTAGAATAAACGCTGGAGGCTCGGTGGTGCTAGAGTGCTGTTGCATTTTGAAGCAGACACCAAGCAGTCGGAAATTAACTTCCAGTAATGCATTTGTACGGGAAACAGCGAGTGCATTTTTCTCTGCGCTCGATTATAAGAGCAAATATCACGAATAATTTGTACGTACTAGGCACATTGGAACATTTCTCAGTCCCGCAGACGAAATAATTGCTCAGTTACAGCATTTTTATTTGATAGTCATGGCTTGAAAAACGGCGTTGAAACCGCTTCGTACGTGGATTATTGTGCACTGTCGGACACTGTTAGCGTAATCATGCCGTAATTAACTTTATCGAAAATGTACACCCTTCAAGGAGGGGAAAGCACGACCGTTGGTCGTGCTTTCCCCTCCATATGCAAGCATTGCCTGACAGGTCACAGGCCAACAATGTCACATGGTAAATCAAACTCCGCAACAATGTCTTGCTGAAGACGTATCAGCTGTCCACAGCGCAAGTGGTTCCTCAAGCTTTCACAATGTGAGGCACGTCAGCAAGGCAAAAATATGTTTTGAGAGAGGTTGTGGATGTGCAGCACTGCATGATACAGGCTGTTTCTCCCTGCAGAGATCCCAAACTCATTCCACATGGCTCGGTTCCCTGACCCCGTGTCACTAGTAACAGCAATTACATCCGAGCCAATGTAAATGGCACATGTAACTGAACGAA
>JAZHYW010048690.1:0-12710 GCA_037355805.1 Ixodes ricinus
TTTTTGCGGTTTCCACATCTCTTGGGGTTTGGGCAAGTAAGCGGGCACGGAGAGAGTAACTAAATATCAGTGCGTCATATTTTAACCAGACGACGCGGAAACCTCCTCCCACTACGGGGGCAACCTGCGGTGCCGAAAGCGCGTGATATGTGAAGTCTTTGGTCCTGGCCTTACTACCGGTCAGAGCCGCTAAAAGCTTCTTTTTAGTCGAAATACAAAATATAAGTGGCACGAACCGTTTCAATTATTTATAAAAGTAGTTCTTGTTCAGTATTTTAGATCAGAAAAGAAACAAATGCAGTTTATAAAGTATGGAAACAAGAAATGAACCGTCGATATACCCGCCACCAAGCAGCGGAAAAGGCGGCGCATACTAGAAAGGGGTAGTGGGATCAGGCGCCAACGAGCGGCAAGCGTAGAAATATCCCGGATGTACGCGGCAGCGCTGCGGTCGTATACGGGCTCGAGGATCCGAGCGTTCCGAAAGCCTTCGGCGAGTGGGTATGGCTTGCGGTTTAGCCGCTTGGCGGTATGGCAGGGCGAAGTGGCTCCCGTTCTGAACTGACCTTTACCCCGTGTTTGCTGTCGTTTGTAGCCAATGAGGTGTCATGCCAAATTAGTGTTTAATCGCGCAGCAAATGCAATGCAAGCCACCCTGGCCGCCCGCTTCATACAGCATGTCCAGAACATGCTTTAGTGGCGCCCTCTCGAGCCGTCGACACGGAGTGCGGCAGCTGTTCGCTGAGCTCACTACCCCTCTAGTTCACGGCCACTCAAGCGACCAACGACGTCATGAAGGAGGTTATTTTTTGCTTGTTTTTGTAATTTTAATTTGCCTATAACTTTTAAAATAAAGCGAAATATGAGAAAAGAAAAGTTTCATTAAGTTACTACGTTGAGTGCGCTCAGGTTCGGTGTAAATTAAAAACCAGTAAAAAAAGTCCTTGCAGGGTCCTTTAAGAGACATTTACATATTTTTAACGTTACAGTGCCCCTTTAAAGGGATGCTGAACCGAAATCTGGTTTCCACAAAACACGCGGCAAAAGCGTGCAGCGGGATGCTACAAACACCAAAACATCACTCATACAGCGATATCTGAAACGGATGACCATATTTTTCAAGAAAAGGAGGCGCATTCGACAGGTTTGTTGACGTCATGTTTCTCCGAGAAGGAGAGGGAACGGCCTCGCGTCTTCTCCGCCTCGCCGCCTTGAGGAGCGAAGCGAAGAGAGGAGGAAACTAGGTATCTTGACGTCACGCGCCTCGTCGGCCTGGTTCAATCTCACTCTCTTTTTCCAAAAATATGGCCGTCCATTCGAGATATCGCCTTACGAGTAGTGTTGTAGGGATTGTAGCGTCCCGCCTACATCTCCTGCATTGTTTTTCTGAAATCCAAATTTCGGTTCACCATCCCTTTAATGCGTGCGTGTCAACAAGGGGCTTTTGCCCCTTGTTGACATAAACAGATGTAATACCTAGACTTATTGCACCTGCTGTCATGAGCGTCCTGGTTCACTATGTAGGAAAGATTGACAAGTTGCTAAAAAAATTATGCATACCTTTGTTGCCGTGATGCGGAGCAGTCGCTCTTTCCGCCAGGTGTCTCTCGATAAGCTTGTCTCTCTGCAAATCTCGTGGATTCGCTTCAGCGAAGCGGAGACGCTGCTGTTGTACGCAGTCCTCTCAGGATCTGTCATGCTGTAAGAAAATAGTTTGTACAAAGTAGGAGATTAACAGTGTCAATCGTGCATCCCAGCTTACCTGTCGAGGAAAACTTCTTCTTTCTGAACAGGTTTTCCAGAATCGAATGACATAGCAAAGCTTCGATAGCGAAACCCCTCCAAAGGCCAGTCATACAACTGGAGGACATCTGGCGAAAATGGCAGTCCAATAGGGTCCTCGTCGTCCGGACACGCCATTTCAGCCCGCAACATGTCGTTGTGGGGACAGTTCAAATCCGGGAAGAACTTTCCCACGTGGTGGACGTCAATTGCACGCACGGAAACTGACGCGCCTGCAACAGGATATTTAAGCAAAATTAAAAGGCTTATCTGTATTTGAATATCGGCGTCGCGAAAAAAGTAAACGCTCGCACAAGTACACCTTAAATTGAATTCATGCAGAGCGGTACCAAGACGTACCTTTCCGGGAGTTCGGGACTAATCTAGAGAACTTCGGGTACGTCTTCTTGGACGAAGGGATGCCCCAGCTTCTCGCGTGGCTCGTCTTCGATGTTGCGGCATCCTCCGCCAAGTACACAGCCACGGCGGCGGCATGTTTACATTTGCCAGCGACGCCAGCTTGGCAGTCGCATTTTGCGGTGACGATGGCTCTGTCCTCGGAAAGCTGATTCAAACACAATAAATGTCCTCACGTTAGTTCAATAGTTAATTCAAGTTACCTTTTTATGGACTTACCTGTACTTCAATGTATTTTGCAGGCGCATTGAGCTTCGTTTGCGGAGTACACCGCGCCGAAACATCGATTTTTCTGTCGTAATAGACCTCCTTCACGTCGTAGACATGACCGGAATCGTAGAGGAGTTTTCCCTTCGTAAGGTTCGCACCTCGGAAGAAGCTTTCTGGACTCTTAACTGCCTTAAAACCCGTCGTGATGACGACGGGCACACACGCGGCAGCGCAGCTGGCCGCCATTGCTTCCCGAGGATTCCTCCCCGGCGACCGCTAGATGGCACTTAACAATAGGCGACGGAAGCGACGCCGCCGGCATGCTGCTTTCCTATGCAATAGCAGCAGACACTCGGCGTGAGCATCTGTTTCGTTATCTGCTTCACAAACCACTGAAGCAGGCGATGGAGCAGACGATGTCGCAGACGATGGAGCAGGCGATTGTGCCCATCCGGGCTAGATAGGGGGCGCTGAGGGGGTCTAATAGTGATGACGTTTAGAGAAGAAACGCTCAGGCCTTGTGTTCTACGTGGTGTTGAATGAACGCGTCTGAAACGGTTTCATGGAAAGGTGTATATTGCCCGCACTGCCACCTGTAGTGACGTTTCTCGGCCATATTTAAAAATAGCAAGAGTGCGCGTGCATAGCTTTCATTGGCGCCGAAAATGCGCGAGTGGAGATCCGGAAAACTCTTTCTGCGCGTCACGTTCCGGGAAGGAGGGGCTTTCAGCCGTACTTTAAGAATGGTTTTCTGCAGCAACCTTCGTGCTCCAAATTAATTATAAAAATAATTTTAATATTCAAGATTTTGAGATCAAAAGATCGAAGACGATCTCAAGTGACACTAACAGGTAAAAATGATATTTTTGGGTTATCCAAAACGATTGAAAATGATGCCTGGAAATCACCCTCAAAATTAGGACAACTTGGGACCTCAGTAGCTGTGAAGTAAAAAACAATTCACAAAAGCCAAATTTGAAGTTCCCGCGCGATCCGCGCCAGTGCAGTGACGTCAAAGATTGAGTCGTCCTCCAACTTGAGTTTCTCTTGCGCATCCAAACCGTCCAGACCCGAAGTGTCGTGTTCGCCTGCATCCCGCGATCACGCTCTTCTCTGTGCATGCATGCCGCCAGACTTGTGCTCGTTACTTGAAAAATGTAATGGATTACATTTACAAATTACCGAGCCTCAAATGTAATGGATTACCGTTAAAAATTACTTTCGCTGAAAAGTAACGGATTACTTTACTCGTTACGTTACAAACTACTTTCACGTTACTCTTTCCGTCACACTTATCCACAAAACAATAAAAACTATTTTGATATTTTTCAAAAAATGTTCACCAACACTGCTTTTCATTTCTCATCCGCCCGTATTATGGTAGTCCTTGTTAAAATAAAATATTGTATTTGGGTCATATCATGTCAAACGTCCCAGACGTTGCGCTCGACCCCTTCCAATTTCTAAAAAAAAATTCATGGTCTTTTGCCGCACGTTTGTAGCCATACCTCAAAACATTTTTGGCGAAATTTTTTTTTGATGACGTGAGCGCAGTTTTATATTTTAAAAACAGCACGAAACTAGGCATCTCTCAATAATTGGTGAAAAATAAACTTCTTAGTGAAACACCCAACAATATTCTTCCTTAAATTTGCAGGGCTTTCGACTTACAATGTGATTAGGCTTGTAGAGCTTTGTTTAATTTAAATATTAAAAAATAGAAACACTTTGAAAATTTTAATATTTTTGTTATTCTATCAAAACATATCTAATTGCTCTCAGGACATAATAGAACCTTTACCGGCTTCCCTGCGGGTATAATCTGCAGGTAATAAAGCTCTGCAGGTAGAGCATCGGCAAACACGTAGCCAGGGGTGGCCCTGGCCACACCCCTGCCTACGTGCATCTGCTACGGCGGCTGAAGGCTCAAGTCGCTTGAGGATGTCGGTTTGAACGCAACGTACAACCCCTTTTTCATCAGAGAGGCACCCGGTCCAACACGAGCTAGAAGACGGGGCGGTAGATCTCCCTCGGAGTACGGTATGGAAGTGAGCTAATCAAGCGCGTTATATTTGCACGTCGTACAAATATATGTACATATACAATATACGTACATATATTTGTATACAATTACGCACCTAGTGAGCTAAAAAATCGACCCGCAAACAACAATGGGGCTCGGAAACCCCGTATTTTACTGCGCAAAAGGCGACCGAACGCATTGTTGAACGGTGACAAAAACAGTACTTCTGGCGTGGACGAACCATTGTAAGAACGATTTCTGATAGTCAGAACTTGTTTTATTCGATTAAATGACAGCTATGAACGATTATTGAAACACAAAAAATATACTTTAGCGGCACACAGTAATATTACTTTGCAGAGGGTATTGTCATCGTTCATAATTAAGAAAACATGAACGAACAAGATGCGGACATCACGACTTCTCGAGAAAGATATGAATGGGTTGTTTAAGCCATAATGTGGTGATTATCGCAGCATTTGATGGACTTTGTTTTATAACGACATTAACCCGAAATTGGAGGAGGAACATACTTTTACAGTGGTAAAAACAGAACAAGGGTAAACACGTCTCGAACTCAGGTAAATATTTAATTGAATCAGTGCGCCACAGAACTGACAAATAATAAGGATAAACTTCCTCCAGCACCCCTGAGCTCTGTATGTATATTCGTAGGCGCAGTGTCCACTAACAACACTACTCAGATTCGTATTTGTTGTACTCAACACAAGAAATAAATAGCGCCATTTTCTACATTAGTTTACTATATTGGTGTAACAAAACATGACCAATAGGCTGTTGACTACACTTCCTATTGCATTACCGACTCCGTTATTGTACACCCCAGACCCACAATTTAACTGCCCAAGAAAAAATTTTACGAATGTCTTGCGTAACTGTTTGAGGGCCAAACCGCACCGGTTTAGATCGATTTATCATAACCGAATTTAAAACAAAATCTATACCCTCCTTACGAAAAGTTGAAAATATTCATACATTCCCCGCTATTCATATGCATAAATTTAATTCGAACAAAGATATAAAACAAAAATACAGGAAAAGTATACCAATGCAGTTTGTGCAGGTGAGTTACACGTCCGGGGGACATACTCCTGGGGGTTAATCGTCACGATAAGTAAAAATATTACGTTAATAATCGTAATGAACTTCTTTAACTAGGAAATATAAACATACGGTTCCAATTAGAGACCTACTGAGCGTCATGGAGAACCAGTAATGCTGTCACTTTCAGAGAGACCTGAAGCAGGTGGGATGCGCGGACGCGCGCTAACGTTACTGCTCGCGCAACAGTCGCAAGGCTTGCGGTTTGAAAACACGGACGACAATCTTGTCATCCTCGTTTTCGTGCCGCAAGCCGTGCGCCTGTTCACTCTAGCTCGGGGGCGGGTCTGGGACGCCTAAGCTGCAGGCCTCCTTTCCTGGGTGGAGCCGCGTTGGTGTCGCGTGATTTCAAACGGCAATTAAGAACAATCACCGCGCCTGGGAAATAAAAGGCCCCGCTCGCACCTGTAACTCGCAGAACCCGGATGATACACAACTCGCTGCTCATCGTTTCTGTTGCATCGCGCGCCGTTAATCCAAACCGTGAAATCAAGCTAATATTCGCTCCGATTCCCGAATCATGGCGATGAACAAGTTTCGTCTTGCCCTGCTACAACTGGCAGTGACGCCCAACATTTCGAAAAACCTCGAAAGAGCCAGTGAGCGAATCAAAGAGGCGGCGTCTGCGGGAGCGAAGATGGTCTGCCTTCCAGAATGCTTCAGCTTCCCGTACGAGCCGAAGTACATCGCAAAGTACGCCGAGCCGATTCCCGGAAGGTCCAGCGAGATGCTGTCACGCTGGGCCAGTGACAACCAGGTCTACCTCATCGGCGGAACATTGTCGGAGAGGGAGGACGACAGACTCTACACCACCTGCTTGGCCTACGGACCGGACGGTTCGCTGCTGGCCAAGCACCGCAAGGTGCACCTCTACGCGACCGACGTCCCCAGCAAATTCACCTTCAGCGAGGCGGGCTTCTTAACACCGGGCGACAAAGTGACCACCTTTGACACCCCGTTCTGCAAAGTGGGCGTCGCCGTATGCTACGACATCGCGTTCCCGTCCTTTGCCGAGCTGTACGCGCGGCTCGGCTGCAAGTTGCTGGTGTATCCGGGAGCGTTCAACATGTACAACGGTCCGCTGTACTGGGAGCTGGTACGTCGAGGGCTAGGGCGGCTGACAACCAGGTCTACGTGGCGTCCGTGTCGCCCTCGAGGGACGAAACGGCCTACTACGTCCTCTGGGGACACAGCATGCTGGTAGATCCCACTGGAAAGGTGGTCCGGTCGGCTGGGGTCGATGAAGAGATCGTGCTTGCTGATGTCGATATAGACTATCTGGATGCGGTGAGGCGCCAGCTGCCCCTCGCCAAACAGAGGAGGAGCGACCTGTACGAAGTAGTCGTCCCCAGGGACGCGAAAAATAACTTGGCGCCTTCTGACGGCGCGTAATGTCGACGGCGCTGTAGTCTCTACCATTTAATCTGCTGGTAGAAATCCGGAGAAGTGTTTGTATGGTGTTTTATGTGTTTGGGCATGAAACATATTCTTTGCGGGTGTTACTTTGTTTCGTTGCTGTAGGCATGTAAACTTTATTTTTTTTCACAAAATGCTTTTTTTATGCACGTGTTTAGTTTATGTGTTGGTTTTTTAGGCAATTCCACAGATCTATTACCCGAGAAATGTTATTTGGTGAATGTTGAGTCCCTAAATAAAGCGTAACTGCTGGAGCATCGGTATGTGGCTAAAAAGGGAAGTGTGACGGGCGCCGTATGCGCGCAATGATAAAGAGGGGCGCGAGGCTCCATGAGCATCTTTAGAGAGCCTAGATTGTAGAGAGGAACCATGTCAAACCACGGAGAGTGGAAATTTAAGGGGAGCGCCTCCGGCGAGGATTGGTCGGAAGTGCGCACGCGCTGCGTTTTCACGTGGCAAGGATGAAAGCAGCAGGCGGAAAGACGCAGACGACCAACACGTTCGCCACCTCCTCGCAGCCCGTATTTAAAACGAGGTACTACGCCACATGACCACGCTCGAGCAGTTGGAGACTCTCTGTAATGTGGACTCTCTAAAAAGGGACGGAGATTCAGCGTTTCGGCGTGCCAAGGAAGCTTTGAACACGCCGCGAGGCCGGCCAAACGTTTTTTCGACGAGCCGTTTCTTTTTCCTGTGACACTGCGCTTCCGTCAAAATTTCAACGCATTCGCAACGTCAAGTTTCACGGTTTAAACAGGGTTTTAAAGAGTTTCTTCGGCAAGTCACGACGAACAGCTAGAAAACGTGTCTTCAGCACGCTGCCGCCAGCTTCCGCAACGC
This sequence comes from Ixodes ricinus, assembly GCA_037355805.1. NCBI lineage: Eukaryota > Metazoa > Arthropoda > Arachnida > Ixodida > Ixodidae > Ixodes > Ixodes ricinus. Next base: position 7,811 of record JAZHYW010048690.1, read on the forward strand.
TCCAAAAACGCGATTTGGCAGCATGCAAGATGGCCGTCCGGTGGCTGCACTCGCGGAGACGGGGAAGCGCGACCCAGCAATATACCCTTTTCAAAATCCCAAAAGCCCGCACGCGCCGACCGACGAATAATGGGAGTCCTCGGTACGCCCCTCCCAACGTCTCTCCTCCCGCTAACCACGTGGCATACGCGAGCAGGCGCAGGTTACCAAGGCAACAATGTTTAAGCGGCCGAGTCAGGCGAACGCAGCTCCCGGCGTTCGGAGAAATACCGTAGAGGCCAGCACCGTCGTGCTATGATTATGGGAACTACCCCTACAAAGTGGCCGCCGCAAAACGTGGCGTTTTGTCGCCTTTTCGTACTGTGAAGCGAGGGTAATGCATTACGGGAGCAACGGTCATTGTCTCGTCGGTTTCGGATGCGCCGGACTCGCCGGAGTTCTGCTGGTTGTACGGTGACGGCGGTGACGGCAGAGACGGGTCGGCTGGGTCGGCAGTGTCGGTCCGCTAGTTTTGGTTTGTGTGAAGAAAGTCGCGGTGGCGCGTCTGGTCACAGACGAAGTGTGAATCATGCCTGGAAGGTACTGCTCTGCGAGATGGTGCGGCAATTCTAATAAGACGCCAAATGTTTCTCTGGTGCTGTTCCCAACAGATCACAGGTATGGTTTCGGTTCGGAAGTTCTTTACTTCGCTACTGCGAAGTCTGGTGAACGTAAGTTCTTAGTATATGTTATTATTATTCATTTAAGGTACGAGAGATGGGCATCGTACACCAATTTGCCAAAAGATCACAAGAGAACAAAAGAGCGCTATCTCTGTTTAGCTAATTTTTCGGCGGACGCATTTATAAACAAGAAGCGCTTAAAAAACAACGCCGTGCCTTAACTTTACCTTTTACACTTTTGGCATTTGGCTGAGCAGGACAACAGCTTCTGAGACATGACTGAATTCAGCATTTCTTCCTTCCCGGTAGTGTAGGGGAAAAAAGGACCTTCTTAAGTCGCGTTTACATGAATGCGACTTAGTCGCATCGAATCCAGTTGTCGCATTCAACGCGGTCATGTAAACGGCATAATGCGCAAAGAAAGCGCATCGCATTCAAGTCGCTAGACAGAGGTGGATCGAGATGGCGAGTGCGCATTCATTCAGCCCATGCAAACGGAGGTCGCATCGCATTTTGGAACGGGAGGATTACGGGAAGGCGCTCGCTGCGGGAGCGAGAGATCAGCTGAGAACATGGCGGCGGCCAGCCTCGTCGGCGGCGCGGAGAGCGGTCCTGCATGGTCGCCCGCAATTTTTCCCGAGAACAAACGCGAGCTTTTATTGCCATCATAAGTAAGCGGAATATAGCGGAGCTGCTCGGTGAGGACGGCCCCGTCCAAGCCTTGCGAAGTACGACTTGCGCGTCCGAAGGGGCTCCAAAGGCTTCGGCGCAAGCACGAACGACACCGAGAGCTCCGAGCACTGTAGAGCACTGCATGGAAGCGCAGAACGAGCAGCTCCTACCTTGGTGCCGTTCCTGGCTGCGCAGGAGCCGTTCAAACTCGGAGTCCGGTCGCGATCGGCGAGGTCTGGCGCGGGGAAGCGCAGAGGCGTCCTCAAAGCCTGCGCACACACGTCGCCTCTGGTCTAGAGTGACCCGGCGGCCCGGACTGGAGCCCTAAACGCTTGGGTTTTGATGTTTCTTCCGTCTCGTAACTTCTTCCACAGCACCGAAGACGGCGGGCTCGATGTTTACGTTCACTGAACGCGTCGAAAGCCCTCTCAGCCCTCGACGTGCGATGCACCGGAAAACGTGGCGCGGCTAGTGCCGGAACCGGAACTGCATAACTTCGAGCTTTGACACGGCGTGGTGCCACCTTCGTGTAGGGCTTGGTGCGCATTCATGTAAACGTTGCCGCGTCGGCTTCGTTTGAAGAACGAGTGGAGTCGATGCGCTGAAGTCGCTTTCATGTAAACGAGGCTTTAGTTTATAAAAAGTGTCGTCTTTGTATGTAACTTTTAATTAAGTTGGCAGTTTTAACATTTACAAACAAATGCACCGTCCAATTAACCCCCTTCGTGTTCGTGTTTTTTAGAGCGCAGCTCTTAGGCGCCCGTTTCCGGCTTGAGGTGGCGTCACCGTCACCGTCGGCGTAACCGTAAGGTCGCGTGACCCCCGAGGTCACGCCGCCTCTCAGGTCACGTGACCCCCAGATCACGTGACCCTCTCCAAGGTCACGTGCCCCACAGGTTACCTGGTCCCCCAGGTCACGTGACCCCCGAGGTCACGTGACCCCCCCCCCGTGCCTTCCCCTCCTCCTCAAGAGCTGCACTCTAATTCGGTGTTACAGGGAGTTGTAAATTTTAAAGATTTATTTGAAAGGGTCTGGAATATTATGCTATATAAACCTGTGTAATAATTTGTATATTCGTGTTCATTTACTGTACCTTGTGGTATGTAAATAATTCAGTGCAATCATTTCTGTGTTACCATATTCACGAAAAAAAACAAAAAAATTAATGAAAATCACGTGAAAAAAAACAACAAAACAACGTGCTTTGTGTCTTTATGCACGTATTCTTTTTTTATATGAAGGGATATAGGGAAAAAAATGGAGAAAGGGAAGCGGACGGGGGCGCAAGCATTAGGGCCCGCCGTTCGCCGAAAACACTGGCCAGGTGGCGCGAGTCAACACCCGATTCAAAGGAGCCAGCCGTATTAGTCTATCCGCCCATCCTCTAGCCTCCTCGCTCCGACTACTTGCGCCCCTAGCGGCAGGGGTGGTCCATACATTGAGGCTATGTTACCCGAGTACCCCGTCTCCTACGTCAGCGGGTAATTGACTCCGTAAGTGGAACGTCATGGGTCCAAACAAACCGTTGCTAGGGTCGTTGTTATGGACAAATACATGTGGCTAGGTTTTGCTACGAAGACCTGACCGTTCAAAAATCAGGAGTAGAATTTAAACTTCTAAAAATCACAGATTTAGAAAGATGGAATGTCATATATGTTTCGACAGAAGTGTGCCGGTAATCGCTTGTTTCTGAAATATTTACGACTGCAACTTCCGGTCCTCAAGATGCCTGCAGCAGACGACGAATGCAAGAAGTATGCCGTCTGCCACACGCCGACCGGCCAAGCCGGCGCCGTCGTTTGAATCTTGTGCATAAAGACGATATTCTGATATTGCATTTGTTTGAAATTGAATGATTTTCAATAACTTAAAATAATTCATAGTGGGGTGTGATGCAAAATATGGTTTTATGAAAGTCCGGGCGTCGATCGGGGTGATCGTCTGCTAAAAGATAGCATTGGAGCCGTGAGAAAAGCATTTCAGGCAATCGGTTCGATATCCCAAATTCTGTTTGTAGACTCGCGCTATGCGAGGGTGCGTCGTATCTGGTTGTAACCATCGCTGCAATGGTTACTGAAAAATCACGATAGACATGGAATTCTACCTAACAAAAATAATAATAAACGAATTACCTTGACGGCGAACGATTCGTTTGTCACACTGGCCTGCACTACGCCAGTAATGCACTTCAGGACGTCGTCGTAAATGATCTGCATGACGTGGTTTGATTTTACGGCATTTTCACCCCTCCGAACTAAGCTGGGTTCTTCACAGAAAAAAACGCACATTGCGGAGGTCTCTACGGTCACGGCAATCCACTTGTTTTTGTCGCTTGTTTACCGACGGATTTCAATGAAGATGCTCGCTGCAACAGAGGCCAGCAAATCTATCGTGTCGTCTGCTACCAAAGCAAAGCGGAGTGAAATACTTCTGAAGTGGCTTTCATTGTTGAAATACGACACTGAGACGACAAGAACATCTTCATAATTAGATATCAAGAAGTTGGGTTGCTTACAAAAAATTATTTACTTACTTGTAAGCAAAATCTAGCCTCATGTGGAGTCTCCATGCATTAGTCAATAGCAACGCCCCTAGCAACGGTTAGTTTGGACCCAGACGACATGTCGTGACGTCATCATTTACGGGTCAATACCACGTGACATCACGAGTAAACGATCCGCGACTCCATTTTGGAACGGCCGGGATAATCACCCGGATATTACGCGGATTGGCTTCGTCTTGGACTACGGCAAAAGAAAACAGAAGCGACGGCAGAAAATAGCAGACGATCCTTTTGATCACGGAGAAAGCAGACGATATTATTAATGACGACGCGGTGTTTTCTGAGGTGGATCCACGGGCTCTTTTATACCCCTTCCTTTGAGCTGTATATTGAGATCAAAGTTACTTACTCCTTACAGTTAGACATCAAAAATTTGTGTTTATTAATCAGCGCGATCGCTTTAATTGTAGTCCAGGTGCCCTAAACATACATATTTCAATCGCATTGTAATTTGCACCGATTACGTTTAGCATAAATTGTTTCCACACGGTAGAGCGGGTACAGCGTAGGGGCTTTCTCATTAGTGATATGTAACTTACGTCCGCTTCTGACGCAAATATGATTACAAAATCACAAAAAGAGAGGAGATGAGGAGGTTGTTCACTGATCATATACATGAAATCTCTCGAAGCTCTTCACTGCTTTACAAGCGTTATCGCTCTCGTTACACACACTGTAGTGAAAAACAAAAATACTTCCTCATCATTTACTACGTTCGAACATTTTCTGCCTTGAACGTAAGAATATAGGGAGTTCCCTACAACGCCGAAGACGATGATGCTGGACAAGCTCCTGTTTACGCTCGTTGAAAACAACGAATCGCAATAACCACACATAAAATGGCTGCACCTCATTCTTTGTCATTTCAAACATCCGCCACCAAAGCCAACGGAGCAAGCGAGCTTCGACGGCTGTCGGTGCAGAAAGCAGACGACGAACAGGTCACGTGACGTATTTACTCGATTTGATCCGACGTTACCCCCGATCGAGGAGGGTTGCGTG
>JAZHYW010048692.1:0-19883 GCA_037355805.1 Ixodes ricinus
TTTTCTTTTCGCTTTTACCTTGTTTCTGTGTATTTTTAGAAAAAGTTCTTTCATCGCTATGATTGCTAAAACATAATCTCTTTGCCAACATTCCGAATTCCACTGCACCACGTCATGCCCCATGTGTACCTTGTATTTTTGTTATTGACATTTTTCACACTGTCAGCACCTTCCTAAATAACAAGAGTGCTATAGGCATTTAATAAGGTAAGAAACATTTACTGCAGTGCTTCCGCAAGTTGACGTAGAGAGTGATTGGGTATAAAAAAAACTTCTCTACGCAATCTATAATTTCTTAGACCGAGTACATCCATTTCTCAAATCCATGTAAACATATCTACAGCGAAATGTGAGGAGCGGAGCAGAGTAAATAATTTCTCAACAGCATGTGCGCTGTACCCACTAACCCAAACTTTACAAGTCCTCAGCCTAACGTGTGCGGTCTTCTCAGTCCAGCACGCTCATGTTCGTCGCTTCGGAAAGCGAAAAACTCACGCGCCATACGCATGAGCACAGGAAAGTGAACCGGCTCAGGTGCCCCTTTTTGGAAAGGTCTCATCACCGCAGACACTACAGTATATACCATTTTACGAAGCTTACAAAAGTGAACCAGCCGCTTGCGTACCAAGTGACTTTCGGTGTCTCCGTCTTGTAAGCCTGTCGACCTTCCTTATGTCAACTGTGCTAGAAAGCATAAATGCTACACGGACAACCAAGTTGAAGATTTAGCGAGGGACTTCTGTTTTAATCGATTTGAAGCGGGCGGTGCAACGACGTTCATTTGGAATGTTTTTTACTTTTACACAAGATTACTGGAACTAGTGGGACTCACAGAAACTCGCACGCAACGTTACTCGCAGTGGCGTCACGAGGGTCATCGGTACCCGGGGAGGTAGTCCGCCGCGACACCCCCCCCCCCCCGCTCTCGCGTGGCCCGCCGCGACCCCCCCCCCCCCTCCGCTCTCGCGCGGCCCGCCGCGTATCCCCTCCCCCTCGTGGCCCGCCGTGACACTCCCCGAGCGCTGACCCGGGGCGGTCCGCCCCCCCCCCCCCCCCCCCCCGTGACGCCACTGCGTTACTGGTCCAGCGTTTTCATTCAATCTCTCCTTCGCAAACCTGATAACGTAGCTGGGCGGTCGCAGTACCGCCCAGCGACGGTATTTTAATGCCGCGCATAAAGTGATCCGAAACATACCGTGGACACTCAATTTAGGCACGTGACAATCGATAGCTCGAGATGCCTTAGCAATCATAATTTCTGCAAGCGTTCTAAATTATTTTGTTTTCAAAACTCGATAGCTTGTTTTGTTTCCAGTATGGCTCTGCACCATCGGACTGATGGCATGCACTCATACACTGGCTTGTACTCGCAACGCTTTCATCATTGACCTCCATCACGTCGATCCACTGACTTGGTCCTGAACTTCTACAGCACGGAAACTAACCAACGGTGCAGCGATAGAAAGCTAATGGAACTGAAACTTCGTTTTCTATGATCGCTCATGGAAAAAACAAGAATAAAAACAAAAATTCTTAGGCACGATCGTGGAGAGCACGAGGAGTGAAACTCTGTGACTTCCGGCGAACCCACTTTTAGTGATGTAGGTCGATGCCTCCCTTCTGACCGCCCCGACACCTTGCGGTACATTGTTACGTCAGAGGGCACTGGCGGGCACTTTGAATTTTCTTGACGTGTCAAACGCCCTTCAAGAAAGCACGCGTGTTTCACGGGTCATTAACATCAGAGATTTCTTCTTAATGGCATTTGCGCAAAGTACAAAAATCGTTGCATCGCCTCTTTAACACCTTGAAAAAGACAAACTAATTTACAAGAATGTTTAAAAAAATTGAAGAGATCTCGCCTTCTTGATTCTTTTGGCGTTGGCCTGGTGAATTGGTGGTTAAATGTTTCTTCGACGTTTGAAGCAGCGGTGTTAAGGTGGGCTTTGTTCATTATTTTTATAAACCGGAAGTTCGCTGGGACGTCAAAGACTGGAGCACCACTTGGTGGCGTTTGCAACGAAAAGTGTATGTACTCTGTTTGATACTAACGCTGTCAAAGCTGCCGGCGCAAGGATGATGCTTGATCTCGAAGCTCATTCGCACGTGTTTTCGCGCAGACGAAACAATACATGAAGTCGCCCGTTCGCACCAGTAGCTTTGACCAACGTTCTTAGATCTATCCGTTGCCAAGTTCTACGGAAGAGCGGCGTTCGAAGCGGTACCTCTATGCAGTGTTGGACAAAATACTCGATAAAAGTATTTAATTTAAGTTACTAAATACCTGCTTCATAAAGTATTTAAAATACTACTCAAGTTACTTTCACTGTAAAGTATCTTGAGTAGAGTACAAATACTTAGAAATGTATTTCAGTTACTTTTGAAGATACTTCCGCATTGCTTAATTTCTATCGACGTCATTGACAACGACAATTATGCTGCTACGCAAATCTGGGTTACCAGAATGGTTTATTAGCACGCAACAACACAAAACGGGAAAAAAAGTATCGTAGGGCTATTTTATCACGAATGATAAACGATGAGGCGGCGAATAACTGAAGAAACGAAACGTTTAATGGGGCGAACTTGTTCCCAAAACAAAATAGAGAAAGGCTAGCGTCGCAGGCGTCGATGTCGGCGAAACAGCAGGACCGAGCGTTGGGGCGAGACTGATTCTGGACCGCCACACGGAGCATTTTGTACCCGCGTGGATTTCTGGAACATTCGGCGTAGAAAGTTCGGCGCGTAGAACATTCGTAACTCGATCAGGCGACAAAATTCTCGAACTTTCCAGAATGTCGAATTGAAGGATTAAATAAAAGAGAATTCCGCTTTCTGGTATCGAACCCGGAGTCTCCGCGCGAGAGCTAAGCGCGGTAACCATTTGGCCACGCGCTCGCTGGACAACTCGTGTGGCAATATCACTGATAGATGTTACAAAACATTTCTGCGACTGGCGCCCCAAGCGGTTAACTTTAGAACTAGATGGATGGGGCATGGGGAGAACAAATACAATGGCTCAGCGCTCGGCTGACTTAACCGAACGCGGCGTCAGTGCTCGGCTGGAGTTCGTGTTCTCCGGTGAGGGGGAGGAGGGGCTCTTTTTTTACCACTCCGGCCTGCATGAACAATGGAGCATGCACACAATCACCAGTCAGGTGATTGTGTGCATGCTGCAACAGGTGATTGTATTGACAATCACCTGACTGCGATGTGAATACAATCACCAGTCAGGTGATTGTATTCGCTTTTGTCCCAACCCCCTTGACAATTGTGTCAAAAATAAAATAAACAAACAAACAAACAAACAAACGGTGCCCAGGCCTTGTGTAGGGTAAACACTAAGGTGTAGGGGTGACAAACAGGTAAGAGCGGCTTTGCCAATAGTGACATCGCTGAATATCCACAACCCGCGGCGCACTTTAGACACATCGTTTAACTACAATCCAAATTCCTCATACGGGAAGTTCACTATAAACGAACTTGGGACACGGATATGAGTGAATGGATAAAAAAAACCCACATAATAGCCACGGCAGTGGTCGCACCTTCTTCAAGTAGGTTGCGTTCAGAAAAGCACTCAATGTTGGGGGACACTTTGTTGGCATTTTGAGAGGTAAAGCGCGAGACACATGGACGGCAGAATCGTCCGATCCGACGTCCGATCCGACAGTCCGAACGCCGCTCCGAATTGCCGCACGCGACAGTTTGAGACACACGCTTCCGACCTTGCATGCGACACGACGATCCGTTCGGCTCCGCCCAGGAGATCCAAGCACTCCAGCGGAGGTCCGCGTTCATAGATCTCTGGTCCCAGATTGACGGTCTAGCTCGCACGAGCGAAGTTAGGAGCTCGTTCTCGCTAGCGCGTGCATTCTTTGCCGGGGCCATCTTTTTCGAATGAGTCAACGGGATCCACGCGTCCGGCTTCCTGTCGCCCGTCCCGCCAGACACGGTACGTCATCATGACGTTCGCGCTAGCTGTGCTGTCATTGGCTGGACGCATCCGACAATCCGTCCGCCGTGCGAAACTATCTGGCGCGTTGGACGCACGTCGGATCGCCGATCCGACGCCTGAAGCGACCAAATTTTTCGGATCAGGCAGTCGTACTGTCGGATCGGACGTCGGATCGGAGGGATTTTTCGCGCATGTGTCTCGCGCTTGTGTCTCGCGCTTAATCCAGCTCCTAGTTCGATTCCTGTACTGTTCTCTGCTTATCAATGTTCCAGCTTACAGACAGTGTTCGCGAGAGCAATAAGTGCCGGACTAATAACACAAAGAAAAGAAAAAAAAAACTCGACGTTTTGCTTTAGCGGCGTAAAATATACAAAAAGCAAAACAAAAATGTCAACTTTTTTGTGCGTGTCCACTTCTCAATTTTTTTATCTGTTATTTTCTTGACACTCAAGTTTGCATTGTTCTCGTAGGTCGTTTCCCAGTCTGCTCGCGCCTCAGGGGTGCATCTTTACTTCCGTAAAACCAAGGATTTATTTGAGGATTTTTTTTTTTTTTGGGGGGGGGGGAGGGGGACTCTATAGACCTTTTTCTGCAAGTGCGCCGCCATCTTGAACTGACGTCACTTCCAGTATGGGCGAAAACATTGTTTTGCCTTTGCCGCGCCGATAGAAGGCATTTAGGATATAAGCGTAACCGTCACAATTTCTCGTTTTGCCTCCCCTTTATTTTTTTACTATTTGCAGGTTGAAACGCTAGATTATTTTTTCGTCGCCCATACCGGATACGCCTATTAGGTGGTTGGGGACGAGAGTACACAGAAAAGGCGCCTTTGGGAAGGCGCAGAACCTTCTATACTGCGTGGGGAGAACCTTCATTGTACGAATTTTGAACCTCCATTGTACGAAATTTGGGCTGAAATATGAGTCACAGTCGGCAAAAAAGCGATATCTTCACGAGCTCAGTTAAAGTCACCGTCGCTAATCGGAGCTAGCAACAGGATTTGGTTGCTCGAAAGAATGTTCACGTTTGCTCGTGCCACGCCCACGCCACCTCATATCAAAAAACTCGGAAAATGGCGGAATGTCAAAAATGTATTTAAGATAATGAGTACAAGATACTCGGAATTGTAATTAAAATAGAGTATTAAATACTCTCCATCAAAGGTATTTGCAAGATACCAAGATAATCCAAAAAGTATTTAAGATACAGGATCTTGAGTAGAGTATTTGAGATAGGCACAAGTCTGCCTCTATGTTAACTGCACGCGAGCAGGCGCGGGCGGATAGCGTTCCTAGAGCCACCAGCGACAAAGCCATCATTAACAAAGGCAAAAAAAATTTTTTTTCGAGCGACGCTTTTTTTTTTTTGCAAACTTTTTGCGCAAGTTTATTTTTCGCCAGAAAAACCACAGTAGAAATGTTTTATACCACAGCCAACGTGCATCCAACGTTTCGCCGGCTCCGTGACTTCTCTCCATAGGGCGAGCGTACGCGCCACGAAAAGGCGCCAGACGACCCAGGAAGCTTATGAACTGACTTTGATCTAGTAACGTTGGCTTTGACAGCGTTGTATACTAAGTATCAAACGGGGTATAAGCTAACAAAGTGCAACCGGAACTTTTTGTTCTGTGTCATCTAATGATAACAAACACTGAATCGAACACTTGAGTTCCCAGCTATCCGGAGAGCAAGTCGGCTGCTTCTTGCGCGCGAGTTGCGGTGACGTCTGAACGACGCAGCGCTCTGATTGGCTCGAATTGGAAGGATAGTGGGTAGACCTCATTGCTAGATGCCTTTAGGTCTACCCAGAGTTTCTCTTAATCAGCCAATAAGAGCTCGGCGTTCTGATGTCATCACAACCCCTCTGCGTTAAGCAGACGACTTGCTGTCCGCATCGCTTTCGTTTTGTGCACCCGGCAAAAACGAGCTACCACGTCAAAAAAAAGACTCCCCTTCTTTTCGGTAATTTCTAAAGACAGCTCTAAATTCATATCATTCGTAGGTCGTCTCGGACGTCATTGTGTTACGTCACTTAACATAAAGGTACGTCGTGAGTGACATGACGTCACGGATTACGTTATTTGACGTCAGGTCACGTCACGTGACATCATCTGACGACCATTACGCTGATGACGTCACGTAAACGTCATGATGTCACCACAGCGTTCGCGAAACGACGTCATGTGTACGCCATGACGTCACCGCGGTGTTCACGTGCTCCCGTCACGGTGCACTTCTTAAAACTCCGTTACATCACATGAACACCGTGACGTCATGAGTGTGACGTCGCGGTCTAGGCTACATGCCAAAGTCACGAAGGTACTAACACCACAGTCCCACCACTCATGCGTCATCAAAATACACGATGGTCCCTTGAGACACGATGACGGAGTTTTATGTTGACGCGCCCCAAGCTTGTCCGAATCCCGCTTGCATCGTACATATGTAAGCTTCGATCTGGGTCCGGACATTTCGACGAACGTCGTTTCATCAAACGCCATTTCATCGAACGCCGTCTGATTCAAACCGTTGCATCGAACGCCATTTCACTGAATGGGTCGATTCGATGTAAAATGGATAACAGAGGTTCTACTACGCAACGATGAACACTCCTGACATTTTCCATACCCTCATTATTGCGAAGTATATTGTTTTTAATGTTTCTTGTTTGTCACTTCCATCCTTTTATGTTTTACCGCGTTTTTTTATTTTTTTATTTAGCGTACGCCACAATTACTATATTTTTTATGGTGTCTAGGATGATAAATGGCTCAATGAACCATAAATTCATCAAACTGAGAGATGAAAAAATATTGGCTGAGTACAAAAAATCTAGAAATAAATTAGCCTCAGATATTAAGAAATCCAAATTGCATTATCATCAAAACAAGTTTTCAGCTATCTCTAACGATCCCAAGAAAATAGGGAAAGAAGTGGCAAGCTATCGCGACTAACTAGTATACACCCCATTGAAATCACTAGTGATGGTGTTGCATACGCCGGTGTGTCACAATCAAACCAATTTAATTCGCACTTCCTACGCTGCGGCGGGTCTTCCTCTTCTCCGGTTGTGAATGAGACTATTAGCTCTTATATTCCAAACGTGATATCAAACTCAATTTTTCTCTCACCAATTGGTGAAGAACAGGTTACTACCTTATTACTAGCATTAAAAAATAACACCTCAGCTGGTCAGGATGATCTTTAAGCAGCACCAATTAAGGCAATCTCGTACCTCATAAAAGCTCCTCTGGCACACATTTGCAATATTTCTTTATCTACGGGAATTTTTCCTGATATGATGAAAATTGCTAGAGTTTGTGTTTTACATAAAGGTGGGCCAAAGCATGATATGAACAAATATAGAGCAATATCGGTGCTACCGCTTTTTTCAAAAACCTTAGAACAACTAATAAATAACAAATTGATTTGTTATCTAGAAGAGAAGAACTTAATTGCAAAACAGCAGTATGGCTTTCAAAAACGCAGATCTACCGAAATGGCCTTATTAAACATAAAAAATAAATTAAGTGATGCTTTTGAAAACAAGTTATATACAATTGAAATTTTCTTGGATTTTAGAAAGGCTTTTGATTCTATTAAACACGATGTTCTTCTTGAAAAACTACCATTATACGGTATAAGAGGTATCGCACTCGACTTGATCCGTAATTATTTATCTAATCGTTTACAATATACACTCATTAATGATTTTCAATCAGAGCTGAAGCAAATATATTACGGTGTTCCACAAGGGTCAATTTTAGGGCCATTACTTTTTATCTTATACATGAATGACCTAATCAACATACCAGCAACTCCAAATATTATTCTATATGCCGATGACACTAACGTTTTTTTCACCGACAAAAGCCTAGAAAAACTTGAAAACTCGGCGAACGCTTGGCTGCACCAATTATCATTATGGCTACAATTAAATCAAATAGAACTCAACATAGGTAAAACAAAATACATCATCTTCAAGCCCAGAAATTAGGAGATGACCAGTCCTGTGACTATAACATTTCTAAATTCATTAATAGAGCAAGTACCTTCGCACAAGTTCTTGGGGGTTTGGTTTGACGAAACATTAAATTGGACACGCCAGGTAAACCATGTGCGCTCTAAAATATCTAGTTCAGTTGGCATTCTGAATAGAGTCAAGTTTCTTCTTCCCAGCTGGCTTATGTGCCAACTTTATTACAGCCTTATAAACTCACATCTGAATTACTGTCTTTTAGTATGGGGTTCAACCACAAAAACCAACCTTGACAAAATCATTACCATTAAAAAAAAGCTGTACGCACCATTGAAAGCGCATCAGCCAAAGAGCATGCAGCCCCTTAATTTTCGAAGTATCGAATACTGCGTATTGATCAGCTTTTCAATGTTAAACTTGCGGTAGAAATATATAAACAAATTAGTAGTGACCAGGCGGCATTCTACGAGCTCTATCAACGTAAAAGTACACCTTATAATCACAGGGACCAAAATTATATGACACCGAAATCTCGAACTAATTACGGTTTACAAAGATTAGCACATCAAGTTCCTGAATTTTTAAATAAGTATTTGGAAATTGAAGAAATAGTTAAAGATGCTGTATCGTCTTATACCTTTAAAAAGAATGTGAAAGCTTACTTCTTGTTGAATTTTGGCTAGTGTTTTTTCTACTATTGTTGATTGTACGGTTGTGACGTAGATGGTATGACGTGTGTTCATGTGAATGTATTATTATTTTGACTTGGATGGTACCCGAGTGTTATGTGTATTTATATTACTACTAGCGCTAACAATTTAGACTTTGTCCTATCATTGTCTGAATGCAGTTGAATTTTTTTTTATTATATTGTTTTTATTTTTTCCTTTCTGCTGCTGAACGATGTACGGCTAGTGGAGCCTCGTCAGGCGGCGTTAGATCGCCTTTTGCCCCACCAGCCAAGACTACTGAGTCTGAATAAAGTTTAATATTATTATAATTAAGATTCCAAAGCTTCCAAGGTCCAAGTGCTTATTCTGCGCTTGGTTGGTTTGGTCGGTGGTAGTACTCTCACAGAAGGATGACCAATGTCGTGATGTTTCGTTTATTGCCCTCCTTGTTTTGTCTCAATCGGTTGCAGCGTAGGCTGCGCTTTGGATTGTGCTGAAACGAGGTATAGGTCGCATACATTGTTATACTAAAACAAAGATTGAAAAGAAATAGTTAAACGGCTTGGCGATTTGATTGCACTCTTTCTAGTTTACATCGATCTGTACTTGACCTTAAAGACCGAACCCAGGTATAGAACCTGTTTGGCTCCGTAGTTATTCGCAGTCGTTTTCCAGTCTGGGGTTGTGTACAATATTTCGTCTTTACAAGATGGCATTGAATTCAAGACAGAAGCGAATCCGCTTCCCTCCACTGACACACTGGGGTAGAATTAGTCTTTGTTCACTCACACGCATGATAAACAACTAAACGGGTTCAGTACACTTGATTCGTCGATCAACCGCCTTAAACTAATGTAGAATATAGTCAATGAAAACGTTCAACACCAATTTAAGACTATGCAATATAATACCAATATAAAAACACGCAACAAACAAAACAAAACCATAACAGTGCCACAAACAAACATAAATATTATTTCAAATATTATTTCATTCCTTGTCCCATGAATGAACAAAACAATTTGCCCTTAAGCGTCATCAATCAGACTTCTGCCTTTGTCGTCGCACTCACAAAACAAGAAGTACCATGAACATGTTAGTTTCTGCATTAATTATTTCTTAGATTACAATCAGATATTTATGCTGTTCACAATCTAATGAATCATTCCACACCTAGTCATTCATATCAACAGACGTGTCGCATTTAATGTCGGTTCCGCAGTGCGCTGTTGGTAATTTTTCTTTATCAGTTTGCTGTAACTTATAGTTCAACCATAATAATTTGCTTTGACATTTTTATTTGATCTCGCCGTTTATAGACCTTTGCAAAAAGAGCTCTCTGGCCACCGCCATCTTGCGAAGCGAGCGACCCCTATCAGCCAGAAATTTCTGCCACCCGCCTGAGCTTTGGATACCCGGTCAACGTGACTCCTCACCTGCATCATGCATTCGTAGTTCGCAGGCTTTTCTTGGAAGATTTTACTTTATTTGCCTGCTTGGGATGCTTACCCTTTGTGCGTTATCTTTCACTGTGAGAAACCAGGGAATAGCAGGGCTCGTATCCTGCTCGGCCTTCACAGGAAACGAACGAAGAGAGCGAATGTCAAACAGCCCGCGACGCGGGCAGTTTGACGTTCTTGGAAGATTGTTTCCGTCGAGATAATCTCCAAAAATCGAAAGCCGCTTACAAGTCCCTGTAACACCGAATTAGAGCGCAGCTCTTGAGGAGGAGGATGGAAGGGTACTGAGGGGAGGGTATACCCCTCCTCCTCCTCCTCCCCTCGTCACCCGGCCTGCTACTCCCTCCGAGGTCACGTGACCCCGGTGACGTCACGGGAGTCACGTGACCTCGGAGGGGGGTCACGTGACCTCAGGAGGTTCACGTCGATCTCACGGCTACGCCGATTTGACAGCGATGGCAACGGCGACGGCGATGGCGACGCCGACACCGCTCAAGCCAGAAACGGGCGCCTAAGAGCTGCGCTCTAAAAGCCTTCCTGGCTATGTTTCGGGTCTTCGCGAAAAATAGCTGATAGGGTAGGGTCCGGGGTGTGGGGACGGAATAGACAGGTACGTTCATTTGCTTTGAAGTTCTGCAGAAAAGCAGCTCTCTTCTACATGTGTCCCAAAACACGCCGGATTCTGTCCGATCGTCGTGAAGTGACTACCGTCGACACTGTATATTGGACATGCTGTGTTATTTGAGAACTTTCTCAAATCCTGTTCGGATAACGCGGCACCATGGGTACGTACAATATATGTTGTTCGATTGATGATACTCGATGAATTTCATGTTATGGGTGGGGAATATCCATACAGTTCGGATATCCTGTGTGGTCAGATATTCGCGACAGTTAAGACCTTCGTAGATTGACACGGCTGAGTGTGTGGTGCCGTAAATAGATAAACAGAATATGAAACAAACATTCCAGTTGCATTTGTTCTGTCGCACACGGACTCACCAGAAGAGCTTTCATTTCTTTGTTTTTGTTACCAAAAATAGTATAATGCATTCTTAAAAAATACTAGAAAATCTATTCGGCATAAAACACAAAATGAAAAATAAAACGCGGCAATTTAACTTCCACCAGCGTATGGACGTGCGCCTATGCAGGCTGGCATAGCCCACTGAGTAGAAAACCCACAGCCCAGCGCAGTCGGGCAACACTGACGTACCCTCTCAAAACCAGGGACGCGCTCTGTAAATCGCTTCGTTCGAGACTCGCCGCTGGAGAGGTATATATTAGTGGATACGTTGAAATGAGCGTCCTTTAAAACGTGCATTGTTGTTGTTGGTAGATACGATTTATTTAATTGTGTCTTGTTTATTTGTGCAGTCTGCAGACATTCACCTTTGCGTTGGCCACCGATCAGGTGACTGGCAAAATAGTTAAGTAAAGTTTAAAAATGTTAGCAATCTTTAGCGTATTTTCGCTCTACTTGCAGTCTAATGCACGTGATATTTCAACTTTCAGCGTTGTGTGAATTTTTTAAAATGTTATGCGGGTCAAAGAAACAGGTTTGTTCTTTACATCTTACCCTACTTCATCCAAAAGGTTATTTTCACTACTTGTTAAAAAAAGAATCATCGTTTAAAATGAAATTTCTAAAAAGAGGCTGGCATTTTTATTGACAAATATCCGCACCCATCGCAGGAATTTTAAAATTTGCGTCGAAAGAGGTAGCGCCTCAAACGAGCGCTTGAAAGCGTATTTAAACTTAACATAAAGGCTTTCTACCACTCACTGAGAAATCACACTACTTTAATTTGTCAACATCTATGCACTTATGACAACACGGCAGCAGACATTCCTTTCAAAAACCGTTTCAAGCCCACGCTCGGGATGCCATTTCCTTCTACGGGGAACTTCACAAGCCGGAATGCCATTTCCAAGAAGCCGCGTTTTCGAAGCGCTTAAATCAAAACACTAGAACCGAGGCGTGTTTGAACAGCGCAGAGGTCAGTCTATCCACGGATTCAAAGCGTCCCAGCGAACAAGAGCACAGCCGTAAAAATACCCCCCTTAATCCTCTCGAGAAACCCCTGATAACTATTCAAACCGATGCGAGAAACGTTCTGGAAAGTTGAGCACTCAAGTCCTCGAAAGCGCTCGGTGCTACTTAGGTTCTGAGTAAACATCATAACGTAAACCAAAGTGTGTGTTCAATGCTGCGAACTAACCTGGTTCCGAGAAAAATCGGAAAAGGAGACAAGCTGCCGTAATTTCGAGCGCTTCGGGGATTCCCGGACGAAATGGGTGAATATTCGTCTGTATCACTATGTTTTTTGTGTGTTTCCTAAGAAAACGTATAAACTTAAACTTTGCGTTACTTTTCATACACCTTTTCTAACATTGACCACTCAGACGCAGCCTTTAAGAAAAAATATATATACAACAATACATTTTTAAACAAATTCGAGGGGTACAACTTTTTAACAGTCTTACGCACTCCCCATTTTTTGTCTCAATTATTCGACATCATAATTTATTTTATTTGGTGTTTCAATCACAACGTCACTTTTCCTTTCGCGTCTCAGACAAGAGCTTTATTTTGAAATGACTTTTTGGGCGCGCCATGTATCGCGCCCCCACAGGACGTAACATTGTTGTTGTTGTTTTTTTCGTGGTGCTTTGCGGCAAAATACACTCGAAGGAGACCTTTCTGTTCACAACAACCATTGACAACTTAGGAAACACAAGGCGGGTCGAGCTCTGAGCATCCGGTTATCAGTCCACAGTTAAAGAAGTCGGGACACTAATCGATAGGAACGACGGTTAACGACTCAAGCCGCCGCGTAAACATGTTAATATGCCTCGCAATAAAATTCTTATCCTCTCAGTCTCTATCTACCAGTGTCCGAAGTGGGAAATAGTAATCTCAAACGCAGGCTCTTGTGAATAGAGGGCTGTGCACAAAACGAGGCTTTTGCTTTTTACGGCACTCTAGGCATCGGTGTTGTTCTTGGAGCTTCCTGACTGAATTTCTGACGTTCTTGCACAAACCATATGTGCAAAGAGTTGAAAAAGAATTATCTGTGTTATGGCGTCAGCATAAACAAACAAGCTGGCGCCCATTGAACAGATCAACTATATGGGGCACTTAATCGAGCTTGTTGTCCCCACAGCCCAGTGTTGAACCTCGCCTAGCACGGTATGGACACGAGGGATTCGCTTTGACCAGTGCTTTGGTCGCACGAGGAGAGTCCTTCGAATCGTCATTTTCGATTCCTCCAATCAAAAAAATGAAAGACGTTCACAACCTCCTGTAATGCCGAATTAGAGCGCAGCTCTAGGGGAGGAGGAAGTGAAGGTACGGAGAGGAGAGTATGCCCCTCCTCCTTATTTGTACCCCCCTTCCTCTGCTGCTCCAAGGGTTAGGCAGTATCGCGATGCAAATGTATCGCGATAGTATTTCAGAAATACATTTCGTATCTGTCTTTCTGTATCGCGGTACATTTTTTTCACCTTTATCTGTATTCCTGCATCGAAATACATTTTAGATGTTTCTTTGTATCCCGATACAATCAGGGTGAAATGTGTTTCGTTACATTTCTTGAGAAATACTCCCCCCCCCCCCTAAAGTCCGAGAGCAAATTTTTTTTATTTTTTTTTTTACTTTTGAGGGCATCAGGATCAAAGAGATGCTGGAGCATTCTTACCATGCTGACCAGGTTCCTTCCGATTCTCCAAACTATTTTTCTATGCGTCGTCTTCTCGCTTCTGAGAAGTGTTGCGTAGTCGGGGACTCGAACCAGGTGGCGTGCCAGGAGTGGAGTAAGAGCATCTTCTGCCGCAGGTCCTTAGGTAGGGATTTCTTGAGTCATTGTTTGCTGGCATCCAATGACCGCTGCTAACCATCTCTCTTGCCTTAGCGTACACAGTACACCCTGCCGGCAAAGCTGAGTCACAGTCCGTTGCAGCACGAGCCTGGCGGTGGTTGACTTGAAATAGCAGGATGACTCACGCAGTGAAGTTCAACACATATTCGAATGCGTCTGCGGCAGCGCGTGTAATATCGCACGGCTCAAGGGTACGTCATCACCCGACGTGAACGTGACCCGCTGCTCTGGTGATCTGAAACCCAGGAAGGACGCAAGAAGTGGCCTCGCTGTGCCGACCCAGACCTTGTACACCTGCGACTCGTCTCGAGCGCGCAGTTTCTCGGAGAGCTCGCACCTGTGCCGGCAACATCATGTCGCAATCCACGAAGTCTCTGTTTTGGATGATGCTAGGCGAAACTTGAGGGCTGCAATCCATGCGTCGGTGACAAAAGGTCGGCAGGAAGGACTTTCACAACAGGGATGCCACCGTATTGTTTCTTCAACCATAACAGAAGATAAGACATGTGTTCCACGTTGCTTCAGGTGGTCCACTATTCTCCAATATTGCAAATGACACTGCCTGCACGATCTTCAACGAGGTAACCTACAACGAAAGTACGTATTGTACTTTCATACAGCAGCGTGATAAAGTTTCATGTTCAAGGCCACACCTACAGATAAAGAATACCAGTTCATTCCACCGTGACAGGGGCGTCCTTATTGGACAGGGGCGTGGTGACGTTTTGTTGGGATTTAGGATGATATAGAATTTATTTATATGTCGAAGTCTTCTCGCATCTCTCGTCAGACAGACAGGATGTCAAGAAAGGGACCGCAGTCAGTCCTTGATGGGACGTTTTTTTGAGCCCATTGAAGACTTCTTGTCGCCTGAAACCACTACCTTCAAGGCAAAGTGCCAAGCCTACGAGAAAGGCCTACGGGAAAGTAATTTCGGGATCAAAAACTTCCACTTCCAACTTCAAGCTTCATCTCATTTGGCGTCTCAAAGAAATTTGAAAAATGTATAGCAGTATCAGTATTTCTGTATTTGTATTTCTGCCCTCGCTAAAATGTATTCCTGTATTTGTACTTTCCAAAGACATTGTGCCTCTATTTAAAATGTTTTTCCGATACGTATCGCGATACACTTTTACAGATATATTTCAGTGTCAGTATTTTAGCTACTATTTTAATAAATCCCAGTATTTGTATTTCCAAATACATTTTTGAGTATTTCTGCCCAACTCCGCCTGCTCCCCTCCCATTTAGCGGGTAGTTCGAAGCTAAATTTCCCGCTAAATTTAGCGGAAAATATTCCCCGCTAAATTCAGTGGGGAAACTTTCCGCTAAATTAAGCAAGAAATTTTCTCTAAATTTAGCGGGAAAATTAACCCATACTGCGACGCGGGGTAACGTCATGAGTGACTTCACTCGTAACCCTTGTAACGTCACACGTGACGTCACGTGTGACGTCAATATGGGAAACGTACCATAATGCAATGCGCGGTTACGCCAACGCAGACGGCGACGGCGACGCCGCTCAAGCCGGAAACGCGCGCCCAAGGCGCCGGCTTGCCCCGCCCCGGTGCAAGCGCCGACGGCGCCGTGCCGAAATCGGAACGGTGTGCGGACTGTGGAGTGTTCGATCCAGCGGCGACGGAGCTGCCGGCGGTGGCTATGTGAATGGATGGATGCTGGCGGCTGTGCCTCCTTTATGGGGCGATAGCTTGCGCCACCTAGCCTAGAAACCTTTCTACACCTCACAAATTCTCCGTCGTACTTCTGTATTCCGTAACACTATATACCTGGTATAACCGATTAATTTTAGGCATAATTTCACACTACACTTGATCTCTACCACCAATCTTGTAATTCCCCTATCTGTGACTACTTTGTGGCGGCGTCGATCACCAAATCTAGCAGACGATCGGCGTCGATGGGCGCCGCAACAACTGTTTTGTTACTTGGAGCCTGCGTTCGGGTCGCCGATAACGATGTTCCATGTTTGAAAACATTTTATTTGTCTCTACTTATCGAAACAAAAACGAAAAGACACACAGCGAGCACGTTCCACATCAATCGCTCCTTACGCCACACTTCTTCCCCAATGATCGACCACCGTATTTTCTTTCTTTGGCTGTTCTTCCTTAAAATCGCATTTACGTCTATCGCAAAGGAACCGATGTGGTCTCACCATTTCGAGCAGCACCTCAACGGTAAATACGAATTTCTTTCTGTTCGTTGTTCAAGAGCCGCAAACATCACAAAATGCACCCGTCGTCCCGCTTCTTCCCGAAAATAGCTTCGTTGTCTTAGTCGTTAGAGCACAGTACGGTCGCTCCTCTATCCCGCGGCCGTGCCCATGGTCAGCTAACTTTTGAGAATCCGCCAGGTGGAGCGAAAGTTCCCTATGTTCTGATTGGTCGTCCCTCGATTGGGTGGGGCGCCGGCGTACCCCGTCTCTCGTTGGTGCCGGGGACGTACAACACGGTCGTTCGGCTCATTTTGGTTCCGGCGGCGCGATTTGGGTTCCAAACCGGTCCGAAAACCCTCTCCCCTGGCGGGAACGCCGCCCGGCTTTATCGCTGGGGCAGGGAAAAAAACGGCTTTGTGAATGAGGCCTAAGAGCTGCGCTCTAAAATGAAGAAGAACATTCGTTTTGCTGTCACCACAGCCTAAGCGTAGCGCTAGAGGCATGACTGTTCGATCTCCCCCCCAATATTGGCCACCGATCACCGCGTTCGCCGCTCGGGTGTCGGGTGTCGCTGCGATGTGACTGGTCAGCATCCAGCGACGCGGAGATGATCGAGACTGTTAACGCCACGTTTAAGCTCTCGGGGACTTCTAAAAACAAAACTATGTCAAATCATAATTCGCATCTTTCATACTCCGTATCACATTACGTCCGAAGGCAGCCGACGCTACAGTCCTGTGGAGCCGGTCGAGCAGTACCCAAAGTGCAGAGTCACTGCGCTTGCTGTCCTTCGAGGTTTTCAATCACCGGCTACACCATTCGCACGCATAGAAGTGCAGGATTATGCCGCACTCACCACGCGTGATTTGTTTAGCCGGGAAACGCAAACGCCCTAAAGACGTCGAGCGCTATGACGATACGCTTTCGACCCTGCTTGGTTGGCTCCATCCGTTCCCAGCGTTGGCTTTTGCCGAATTTAGTGAAAAACGGAGTATACTCCGAGCCATGGCTTCCTATATACTGTCAAGGCCTGGCGGATCGCCACGAGAGGCGGCCGCCGAAATGGAAAAGGTGCAGCGGCAGGCAACCGACGAGACGAGAGCCACGTGACTGGTGCCCCTCTGCGCCGAGACGCCGAAACACACTTCTGCCGAGCGAACGAGTGTGATTCGGGCTCTCGCTGCTGCAAAAGCTGAGCGATGATGTTCAGGTTCTCTGAGAAACCGCCCTTTGCTGCTCTGTGCTACCACATCCTCGCGCTCCAAATCTGCGATCGGGCACTCCATGGCTCCGTCGTCGAACTGCCAGGTTTCGTTAGTATAAGGGAGTCTATGGCCGAGCGTAAGTGTTCGAAAACGCCTATTTGGTGCATCTTAACGCAATGAGGCGCACTCCAATCAAAGGGGATCACAAATGAAGCACGGTGAAAACACGGTGACGAGGCAGGCAAGCGCGCTATGTCATCGGTCGAGGACGGAGAAAAAAACAAAAGCAGATGGCGAATCTGGTGGTTAAACAAAACGCCCGAGGTGCGGAAAAAAAGAAAAAGGCGAAGTTGCTTACCGTATGGACAGAAGTATCCCGCAGTCACACCTCTCGAAAGCGGATTTACATAAGCGAACGGGGAAAGCCTTGTGGAACTCCCTAAATTTGTTCGGTTCAGCGATGTCATTTTGCGGTGTCTCTGACGCCGACTCAAATTTACGCGAATTTTAGATACTGCAGCCGGACGTCACGTAAGGTGGGGATCGATAGCCTCCACGGTACTTGGTCATTTTCCTCAAATCCGGGGTTTGGACGATCCTGTACACGTAGATGGGCCATTTTCCCGACTATCCGCGCTTATATCTAACGCAAAGAGTGGAGCGGACAACTGCGCGGAATTTCGCTGACCTAGAAATGTTCCATAAAGGGACCATCTGTCATTCAGAAGGGACCCTTTTTCACCGCCTCAAT
Source organism: Ixodes ricinus (assembly GCA_037355805.1). Classification (NCBI taxonomy): domain Eukaryota; kingdom Metazoa; phylum Arthropoda; class Arachnida; order Ixodida; family Ixodidae; genus Ixodes; species Ixodes ricinus. Next base: position 18,081 of record JAZHYW010048692.1, read on the forward strand.
TTTTAGACCCGACAGACCACGCAGTTTCGTCCTGTTATCCATCGGGTTTCTACGAAGATTGCAGCGCATTTTTATGTATTCTTTACATCTTTACATACGTTTTTACAACATGGTTGGTTTAGCACAAAGACGACGATCGCAGTGACAATGCACTTGTATCGCTATTTGACTGACCTTGTGGAATCGTGGTCGATTTAGTGTAAAACAGGGTGTGGAGAATCGTTGCAGCTCTGCAGGATGCATAATTACTAAAAACATTTCTCTTTCGTGAAACAAGAACTTTGCAATTAGGAATCATATTGAGGTAGCTGAGACTACCGGTGCATCTCGCGCTGTTATTATCAAGCCACACTTATATGCTGCTCGCAATTTCGAGACAGATTAAACGAGCAACATAACGAGCGAGTCTTACAAGACACACAGAGTGCGATAACGCTATATGTAGTTGCGGTAACTTTTTTTGCACCTAAATGGTTGCAATAACATTATTAGTGGCAATGCTATAGGTGCTAACATTGGCGCTGAAGTGTGTTGTTTGACAGTAACTTGCCCGAGTAAAATAGGAAGAAGCGGCAGTGTTTTCCTCGCGTAGTGTTGCGGAGTCATCAATTATGACGCAGTTAGCGCGGCGTTTGAGGTAAATTTATTTTGTTCCGGTTCAGTTCCGGTTCGATTAATTCGATCCGGCGAGCCGGATTCGCGAACCGGTTCGGCGCTGAACCGGTTCGCGAACCGGTTCGGAAATTATAAATGACAAATCGCAACATCAAAATAAATTACAAATAAAACGTCTGAAATCAGCACATACGAAACGGGGATACATCGTCGAAACTAGTAGTGCATAACGTTTATAAAAGTCCTGTAGCCAATGCAAGCGGCAAACAACGACTGTCTGATGACAGGGCCGTCTGTCACGGGCGCTAACTCCAGCGTCTGCTGAGCGTTGGTTTGAGCGCATCGCGCCCGCTTGAGTCGCATGACTACGCTGGGCAGGCGACGGAAGCAACAGAAGCTCGGCAGATCCTTTGTCAAATTCGAAAGTGCGCGCAGCTTCGCTTCTCCGCGAGCGACTAGGGTTTGTATCCCTGTTTTTTTTCCCCGCATTTATCGAGTTTCCGGTACGAAAAAATACGGCATGTAAATCTTGACACTTCATAGCTCGATATACTCTGACCGGTGGTTGGGGCAGCGAAGAGCAGATATAATTCTTGAATGCTCATTTCAACTGTAAATAACATTTGCTTTCTCTCCCTCAAACATTATCAAACTCCACAGCCTTTTCTTTTCTCATTCCGATGGAAGCAAGCTTCAAGAACTCGCGCGTTCTAGAAACGTGTTGATGAAATGAGCACACAGCAGCATTTAGGATTTACGAGATTGTAAAAAAATGAAATCCCGTGACGCGATTTTTTTTTTTGCACAGCCTTTTAATTTTTTTTTCCGTGCAAGCCGCGACCAGCGCAATACTGGTTCCTATGTCAAGATTCATGGATGCAGCGTTTGTCAAGATTCATGGATGCAGCGTTTATATTCCTAAGACTGAGCGGAGAAGAAAAATATGTAAGCGAGGTGTGTGTCAGTTGACGGCACTTAAAGAACAAATGGCATTGATAGCACATTCATTGTCAACAGAGCGTGGCCGAACCGTCTTGACGTGAGCCGGTAACCGTTATTTTTTTTCCGGTTCAGTTCCGGTTCGGGTTCATCGCGATAACAATATAACGGTTCGGGTTCGGGTTCAGTTCCGGAAAAAATACCGGTTCGGTTCCGGTTTTCGGTTCGGTTCGGTTCCGGTTCGACACC
>JAZHYW010048694.1:0-18648 GCA_037355805.1 Ixodes ricinus
AGTCTAGAAATAGTGGCATGGCACCCTTATTAAAATACTCAAGGGGCTAAACGTTTATCTCTTCGTTCGGGTAATGGAAAAAGATATCCTCCCAATCACCCAAATCTCATTCGGAAAAAGTACATTTTAGTGCCTATTTTGGGGTAAATCTTTCATCACATATTTTATTCTACAAAAAATGCAGTGCAATTTAAAAAACAAAACAGAAAAACGACGACGCGTTTGAATGCCGGTGAGTGTATGTTCGTTGTTGTAAAACCTGGGTTGCATTTTCTTTCTTTATAGAACTGCACTGAAAAAACGATGCAAAAACTCATACAATGGAGGGACGACATGAAGAAGAAGAAAGAGCACATTTGTGCATGATTGGTGCCGTGGTTCACAAACGACGTAACTTTTGTTGCTGCGACTACGTTAAATAAAAAAGTGCCATGTGCCCTTCACCTGAACCTATCATTTTTAAAATTGTATATCGCTTTTTTAGTTCTTCATGCTGTGATGCTCAGTAACTTCAAGCCGGGCTGTATTGCGGTAGAAGCGTTCCTTGTGATATCCTTGAAATATTTTTTTCCTAGCGCATGTATTTTAATCTTTATCTAGATAAAATTTGGGAACGGTATCTGTTACTCAGTAATAAAATGTATTTAGAATTATCGAGTACATTTCAATATCTTGCTGGGCTTAACGTAGCTTTAAATATGGTTTCAAAAATGAGCATTCGCAGTTCAAGAAAACAAACGAAGACAATTAATGGTTATTTCAACTTGTCCCAGTGTCTACTTCAGAAATTTGGAACATGGCCTCTGCGGACCAAAAACAAAAAAAAGTAAAAAAAGAATAGAAAAATTTTCATAAAAGTTTTGCTCGAAGAATGGCAGCACGGGAAGTCGGGTGCTAGCTTTAAAATCATTCATTGACCTCACTATTTATATAGTTATCTTTTACCCCACAACAGTGTCGAAGATAACGTGATACGAAATACGCGCTGTATTGCATTTCTGTAATGTATGGGGGGAGGGGGGACGGCGTTCGAGTTTCCCGAAAACAATTGTTTTCTGAAAAATTCACCTTTCATAATTAGACTGTGATATGTGCGGAATTCTGCGGCTTGGAATGTACACATTCCGTGCAAGTTTCACGCAACAGTGTCTGTGATAAAGTGATACGAAATACGCGCTCTATTGACTTTCTGACATGTATGGAGGGAAACGGCGTTCAATTCTACCGAAAACAATTGTTTTCCAAGGAATTCAATTTCTAGAAACTTCACCTTTCATAATTAGACTACGATGTGTGCGGCATTATGCGGCTTTGAATGTGCACGTGCCATGAACGTTTCACGCAACAGTGCATTATATAAGGTGATACGAAATACGCGCTGTATTGCATTTCCAGCATGTATAAAGGGGAACGTCGTTCGACTTTCCTGAAAACGATTGTTTTCTGAGGAATTCAATTTCTAGAAACTTCAGCTTTCATAATTAGACTATGATGTGTGCGGCGTTATGCGGCTTTGAATGTGGACGTGCCATGAACGTTTCACGCAACAGTGCATGATATAAGGTGATACGAAATACGCGCTGTATTGCATTTCCAGCATGTATAAAGGGGAACGTCTTTCGACCTTCCTGAAAACGATTGTCTTCTGAGGAATTCAATTTCTAGAAACTTCAGCTTTCATAATTAGACTATGATGTGTGCGGCAGTATGCGGCTTTGAATGTGGACGTGCCATGAACGTTTCACGCAACAGTGCATGATATAAGGTGATACGAAATACGCGCTGTATTGCATTTCCAGCATGTATAAAGGGGAACGTCGTTCGACCTTCCTGAAAACGATTGTTTTCTGAGGAATTCAATTTCTAGAAACTTCACCTTTCATAATTAGACTATGATGTGTGCGGCAGTATGCGGCTTTGAATGTGGACGTGCCATGAACGTTTCACGCAACAGTGCATGATATAAGGTGATACGAAATACGCGCTGTATTGCATTTCCAGCATGTATAAAGGGGAACGTCGTTCGACCTTCCTGAAAACGATTGTTTTCTGAGGAATTCAATTTCTAGAAACTTCAGCTTTCATAATTAGACTATGATGTGTGCGGCATTATGCGGCTTTGAATGTGGACGTGCCATGAACGTTTCACGCAACAGTGCATGATATAAGGTGATACGAAATACGCGCTGTATTGCATTTCCAGCATGTATAAAGGGGAACGTCTTTCGACCTTCCTGAAAACGATTGTTTTCTGAGGAATTCAATTTCTAGAAACTTCACCTTTCATAATTAGACTATGATGTGTGCGGCAGTATGCGGCTTTGAATGTGGACGTGCCATGAACGTTTCACGCAACAGTGCATGATATAAGGTGATACGAAATACGCGCTGTATTGCATTTCCAGCATGTATAAAGGGGAACGTCTTTCGACCTTCCTGAAAACGATTGTTTTCTGAGGAATTCAATTTCTAGAAACTTCACCTTTCATAATTAGACTATGATGTGTGCGGCAGTTATGCGGCTTTGAATGTGGACGTGCCATGAACGTTTCACGCAACAGTGCATGATATAAGGTGATACGAAATACGCGCTGTATTGCATTTCCAGCATGTATAAAGGGAACGTCTTTCGACCTTCCTGAAAACGATTGTTTTCTGAGGAATTCAATTTCTAGAAACTTCACCTTTCATAATTAGACTATGATGTGTGCGGCAGTATGCGGCTTTGAATGTGGACGTGCCATGAACGTTTCACGCAACAGTGCATGATATAAGGTGATACGAAATACGCGCTGTATTGCATTTCCAGCATGTATAAAGGGGAACGTCGTTCGACCTTCCTGAAAACGATTGTTTTCTGAGGAATTCAATTTCTAGAAACTTCAGCTTTCATAATTAGACTATGATGTGTGCGGCAGTTATGCGGCTTTGAATGTGGACGTGCCATGAACGTTTCACGCAACAGTGCATGATATAAGGTGATACGAAATACGCGCTGTATTGCATTTCCAGCATGTATAAAGGGGAACGTCTTTCGACCTTCCTGAAAACGATTGTTTTCTGAGGAATTCAATTTCTAGAAACTTCACCTTTCATAATTAGACTATGATGTGTGCGGCAGTTATGCGGCTTTGAATGTGGACGTGCCATGAACGTTTCACGCAACAGTGCATGATATAAGGTGATACGAAATACGCGCTGTATTGCATTTCCAGCATGTATAAAGGGGAACGTCTTTCGACCTTCCTGAAAACGATTGTTTTCTGAGGAATTCAATTTCTAGAAACTTCACCTTTCATAATTAGACTATGATGTGTGCGGCAGTATGCGGCTTTGAATGTGGACGTGCCATGAACGTTTCACGCAACAGTGCATGATATAAGGTGATACGAAATACGCGCTGTATTGCATTTCCAGCATGTATAAAGGGGAACGTCGTTCGACCTTCCTGAAAACGATTGTTTTCTGAGGAATTCAATTTCTAGAAACTTCACCTTTCATAATTAGACTATGATGTGTGCGGCAGTATGCGGCTTTGAATGTGGACGTGCCATGAACGTTTCACGCAACAGTGCATGATATAAGGTGATACGAAATACGCGCTGTATTGCATTTCCAGCATGTATAAAGGGGAACGTCGTTCGACCTTCCTGAAAACGATTGTTTTCTGAGGAATTCAATTTCTAGAAACTTCAGCTTTCATAATTAGACTATGATGTGTGCGGCAGTTATGCGGCTTTGAATGTGGACGTGCCATGAACGTTTCACGCAACAGTGCATGATATAAGGTGATACGAAATACGCGCTGTATTGCATTTCCAGCATGTATAAAGGGGAACGTCTTTCGACCTTCCTGAAAACGATTGTTTTCTGAGGAATTCAATTTCTAGAAACTTCACCTTTCATAATTAGACTATGATGTGTGCGGCAGTTATGCGGCTTTGAATGTGGACGTGCCATGAACGTTTCACGCAACAGTGCATGATATAAGGTGATACGAAATACGCGCTGTATTGCATTTCCAGCATGTATAAAGGGGAACGTCTTTCGACCTTCCTGAAAACGATTGTTTTCTGAGGAATTCAATTTCTAGAAACTTCACCTTTCATAATTAGACTATGATGTGTGCGGCGTTATGCGGCTTTGAATGTGGACGTGCCATGAACGTTTCACGCAACAGTGCATGATATAAGGTGATACGAAATACGCGCTGTATTGCATTTCCAGCATGTATAAAGGGGAACGTCGTTCGACCTTCCTGAAAACGATTGTTTTCTGAGGAATTCAATTTCTAGAAACTTCACCTTTCATAATTAGACTATGATGTGTGCGGCGGTATGCGGCTTTGAATGTGGACGTGCCATGAACGTTTCACGCAACAGTGCATGATATAAGGTGATACGAAATACGCGCTGTATTGCATTTCCAGCATGTATAAAGGGGAACGTCTTTCGACCTTCCTGAAAACGATTGTTTTCTGAGGAATTCAATTTCTAGAAACTTCAGCTTTCATAATTAGACTATGATGTGTGCGGCAGTATGCGGCTTTGAATGTGGACGTGCCATGAACGTTTCACGCAACAGTGCATGATATAAGGTGATACGAAATACGCGCTGTATTGCATTTCCAGCATGTATAAAGGGGAACGTCTTTCGACCTTCCTGAAAACGATTGTTTTCTGAGGAATTCAATTTCTAGAAACTTCACCTTTCATAATTAGACTATGATGTGTGCGGCAGTATGCGGCTTTGAATGTGGACGTGCCATGAACGTTTCACGCAACAGTGCATGATATAAGGTGATACGAAATACGCGCTGTATTGCATTTCCAGCATGTATAAAGGGGAACGTCTTTCGACCTTCCTGAAAACGATTGTTTTCTGAGGAATTCAATTTCTAGAAACTTCACCTTTCATAATTAGACTATGATGTGTGCGGCAGTATGCGGCTTTGAATGTGGACGTGCCATGAACGTTTCACGCAACAGTGCATGATATAAGGTGATACGAAATACGCGCTGTATTGCATTTCCAGCATGTATAAAGGGGAACGTCGTTCGACCTTCCTGAAAACGATTGTTTTCTGAGGAATTCAATTTCTAGAAACTTCACCTTTCATAATTAGACTATGATGTGTGCGGCAGTATGCGGCTTTGAATGTGGACGTGCCATGAACGTTTCACGCAACAGTGCATGATATAAGGTGATACGAAATACGCGCTGTATTGCATTTCCAGCATGTATAAAGGGGAACGTCGTTCGACCTTCCTGAAAACGATTGTTTTCTGAGGAATTCAATTTCTAGAAACTTCACCTTTCATAATTAGACTATGATGTGTGCGGCAGTATGCGGCTTTGAATGTGGACGTGCCATGAACGTTTCACGCAACAGTGCATGATATAAGGTGATACGAAATACGCGCTGTATTGCATTTCCAGCATGTATAAAGGGGAACGTCTTTCGACCTTCCTGAAAACGATTGTTTTCTGAGGAATTCAATTTCTAGAAACTTCACCTTTCATAATTAGACTATGATGTGTGCGGCAGTATGCGGCTTTGAATGTGGACGTGCCATGAACGTTTCACGCAACAGTGCATGATATAAGGTGATACGAAATACGCGCTGTATTGCATTTCCAGCATGTATAAAGGGGAACGTCGTTCGACCTTCCTGAAAACGATTGTTTTCTGAGGAATTCAATTTCTAGAAACTTCAGCTTTCATAATTAGACTATGATGTGTGCGGCGTTATGCGGCTTTGAATGTGGACGTGCCATGAACGTTTCACGCAACAGTGCATGATATAAGGTGATACGAAATACGCGCTGTATTGCATTTCCAGCATGTATAAAGGGGAACGTCTTTCGACCTTCCTGAAAACGATTGTTTTCTGAGGAATTCAATTTCTAGAAACTTCACCTTTCATAATTAGACTATGATGTGTGCGGCAGTTATGCGGCTTTGAATGTGGACGTGCCATGAACGTTTCACGCAACAGTGCATGATATAAGGTGATACGAAATACGCGCTGTATTGCATTTCCAGCATGTATAAAGGGGAACGTCTTTCGACCTTCCTGAAAACGATTGTTTTCTGAGGAATTCAATTTCTAGAAACTTCACCTTTCATAATTAGACTATGATGTGTGCGGCAGTATGCGGCTTTGAATGTGGACGTGCCATGAACGTTTCACGCAACAGTGCATGATATAAGGTGATACGAAATACGCGCTGTATTGCATTTCCAGCATGTATAAAGGGGAACGTCTTTCGACCTTCCTGAAAACGATTGTTTTCTGAGGAATTCAATTTCTAGAAACTTCACCTTTCATAATTAGACTATGATGTGTGCGGCAGTTATGCGGCTTTGAATGTGGACGTGCCATGAACGTTTCACGCAACAGTGCATGATATAAGGTGATACGAAATACGCGCTGTATTGCATTTCCAGCATGTATAAAGGGGAACGTCGTTCGACCTTCCTGAAAACGATTGTTTTCTGAGGAATTCAATTTCTAGAAACTTCACCTTTCATAATTAGACTATGATGTGTGCGGCAGTATGCGGCTTTGAATGTGGACGTGCCATGAACGTTTCACGCAACAGTGCATGATATAAGGTGATACGAAATACGCGCTGTATTGCATTTCCAGCATGTATAAAGGGGAACGTCTTTCGACCTTCCTGAAAACGATTGTTTTCTGAGGAATTCAATTTCTAGAAACTTCAGCTTTCATAATTAGACTATGATGTGTGCGGCAGTATGCGGCTTTGAATGTGGACGTGCCATGAACGTTTCACGCAACAGTGCATGATATAAGGTGATACGAAATACGCGCTGTATTGCATTTCCAGCATGTATAAAGGGGAACGTCGTTCGACCTTCCTGAAAACGATTGTTTTCTGAGGAATTCAATTTCTAGAAACTTCAGCTTTCATAATTAGACTATGATGTGTGCGGCAGTATGCGGCTTTGAATGTGGACGTGCCATGAACGTTTCACGCAACAGTGCATGATATAAGGTGATACGAAATACGCGCTGTATTGCATTTCCAGCATGTATAAAGGGGAACGTCTTTCGACCTTCCTGAAAACGATTGTTTTCTGAGGAATTCAATTTCTAGAAACTTCACCTTTCATAATTAGACTATGATGTGTGCGGCAGTATGCGGCTTTGAATGTGGACGTGCCATGAACGTTTCACGCAACAGTGCATGATATAAGGTGATACGAAATACGCGCTGTATTGCATTTCCAGCATGTATAAAGGGGAACGTCGTTCGACCTTCCTGAAAACGATTGTTTTCTGAGGAATTCAATTTCTAGAAACTTCAGCTTTCATAATTAGACTATGATGTGTGCGGCAGTATGCGGCTTTGAATGTGGACGTGCCATGAACGTTTCACGCAACAGTGCATGATATAAGGTGATACGAAATACGCGCTGTATTGCATTTCCAGCATGTATAAAGGGGAACGTCGTTCGACCTTCCTGAAAACGATTGTTTTCTGAGGAATTCAATTTCTAGAAACTTCAGCTTTCATAATTAGACTATGATGTGTGCGGCAGTATGCGGCTTTGAATGTGGACGTGCCATGAACGTTTCACGCAACAGTGCATGATATAAGGTGATACGAAATACGCGCTGTATTGCATTTCCAGCATGTATAAAGGGGAACGTCGTTTCGACCTTCCTGAAAACGATTGTTTTCTGAGGAATTCAATTTCTAGAAACTTCAGCTTTCATAATTAGACTATGATGTGTGCGGCAGTATGCGGCTTTGAATGTGGACGTGCCATGAACGTTTCACGCAACAGTGCATGATATAAGGTGATACGAAATACGCGCTGTATTGCATTTCCAGCATGTATAAAGGGGAACGTCTTTCGACCTTCCTGAAAACGATTGTTTTCTGAGGAATTCAATTTCTAGAAACTTCAGCTTTCATAATTAGACTATGATGTGTGCGGCAGTATGCGGCTTTGAATGTGGACGTGCCATGAACGTTTCACGCAACAGTGCATGATATAAGGTGATACGAAATACGCGCTGTATTGCATTTCCAGCATGTATAAAGGGGAACGTCGTTCGACCTTCCTGAAAACGATTGTTTTCTGAGGAATTCAATTTCTAGAAACTTCAGCTTTCATAATTAGACTATGATGTGTGCGGCAGTATGCGGCTTTGAATGTGGACGTGCCATGAACGTTTCACGCAACAGTGCATGATATAAGGTGATACGAAATACGCGCTGTATTGCATTTCCAGCATGTATAAAGGGGAACGTCTTTCGACCTTCCTGAAAACGATTGTTTTCTGAGGAATTCAATTTCTAGAAACTTCACCTTTCATAATTAGACTATGATGTGTGCGGCAGTATGCGGCTTTGAATGTGGACGTGCCATGAACGTTTCACGCAACAGTGCATGATATAAGGTGATACGAAATACGCGCTGTATTGCATTTCCAGCATGTATAAAGGGGAACGTCTTTCGACCTTCCTGAAAACGATTGTTTTCTGAGGAATTCAATTTCTAGAAACTTCAGCTTTCATAATTAGACTATGATGTGTGCGGCAGTATGCGGCTTTGAATGTGGACGTGCCATGAACGTTTCACGCAACAGTGCATGATATAAGGTGATACGAAATACGCGCTGTATTGCATTTCCAGCATGTATAAGGGGAACGTCTTTCGACCTTCCTGAAAACGATTGTTTTCTGAGGAATTCAATTTCTAGAAACTTCAGCTTTCATAATTAGACTATGATGTGTGCGGCGTTATGCGGCTTTGAATGTGGACGTGCCATGAACGTTTCACGCAACAGTGCATGATATAAGGTGATACGAAATACGCGCTGTATTGCATTTCCAGCATGTATAAAGGGGAACGTCTTTCGACCTTCCTGAAAACGATTGTTTTCTGAGGAATTCAATTTCTAGAAACTTCAGCTTTCATAATTAGACTATGATGTGTGCGGCAGTATGCGGCTTTGAATGTGGACGTGCCATGAACGTTTCACGCAACAGTGCATGATATAAGGTGATACGAAATACGCGCTGTATTGCATTTCCAGCATGTATAAAGGGGAACGTCTTTCGACCTTCCTGAAAACGATTGTTTTCTGAGGAATTCAATTTCTAGAAACTTCAGCTTTCATAATTAGACTATGATGTGTGCGGCAGTATGCGGCTTTGAATGTGGACGTGCCATGAACGTTTCACGCAACAGTGCATGATATAAGGTGATACGAAATACGCGCTGTATTGCATTTCCAGCATGTATAAAGGGGAACGTCTTTCGACCTTCCTGAAAACGATTGTTTTCTGAGGAATTCAATTTCTAGAAACTTCACCTTTCATAATTAGACTATGATGTGTGCGGCAGTATGCGGCTTTGAATGTGGACGTGCCATGAACGTTTCACGCAACAGTGCATGATATAAGGTGATACGAAATACGCGCTGTATTGCATTTCCAGCATGTATAAAGGGGAACGTCGTTCGACCTTCCTGAAAACGATTGTTTTCTGAGGAATTCAATTTCTAGAAACTTCAGCTTTCATAATTAGACTATGATGTGTGCGGCAGTATGCGGCTTTGAATGTGGACGTGCCATGAACGTTTCACGCAACAGTGCATGATATAAGGTGATACGAAATACGCGCTGTATTGCATTTCCAGCATGTATAAAGGGGAACGTCTTTCGACCTTCCTGAAAACGATTGTTTTCTGAGGAATTCAATTTCTAGAAACTTCACCTTTCATAATTAGACTATGATGTGTGCGGCAGTATGCGGCTTTGAATGTGGACGTGCCATGAACGTTTCACGCAACAGTGCATGATATAAGGTGATACGAAATACGCGCTGTATTGCATTTCCAGCATGTATAAAGGGGAACGTCTTTCGACCTTCCTGAAAACGATTGTTTTCTGAGGAATTCAATTTCTAGAAACTTCAGCTTTCATAATTAGACTATGATGTGTGCGGCAGTATGCGGCTTTGAATGTGGACGTGCCATGAACGTTTCACGCAACAGTGCATGATATAAGGTGATACGAAATACGCGCTGTATTGCATTTCCAGCATGTATAAAGGGGAACGTCTTTCGACCTTCCTGAAAACGATTGTTTTCTGAGGAATTCAATTTCTAGAAACTTCAGCTTTCATAATTAGACTATGATGTGTGCGGCAGTATGCGGCTTTGAATGTGGACGTGCCATGAACGTTTCACGCAACAGTGCATGATATAAGGTGATACGAAATACGCGCTGTATTGCATTTCCAGCATGTATAAAGGGGAACGTCTTTCGACCTTCCTGAAAACGATTGTTTTCTGAGGAATTCAATTTCTAGAAACTTCAGCTTTCATAATTAGACTATGATGTGTGCGGCAGTATGCGGCTTTGAATGTGGACGTGCCATGAACGTTTCACGCAACAGTGCATGATATAAGGTGATACGAAATACACGCTGTATTGCATTTCCAGCATGTATAAAGGGGAACGTCGTTCGACCTTCCTGAAAACGATTGTTTTCTGAGGAATTCAATTTCTAGAAACTTCAGCTTTCATAATTAGACTATGATGTGTGCGGCAGTATGCGGCTTTGAATGTGGACGTGCCATGAACGTTTCACGCAACAGTGCATGATATAAGGTGATACGAAATACGCGCTGTATTGCATTTCCAGCATGTATAAAGGGGAACGTCTTTCGACCTTCCTGAAAACGATTGTTTTCTGAGGAATTCAATTTCTAGAAACTTCAGCTTTCATAATTAGACTATGATGTGTGCGGCAGTATGCGGCTTTGAATGTGGACGTGCCATGAACGTTTCACGCAACAGTGCATGATATAAGGTGATACGAAATACACGCTGTATTGCATTTCCAGCATGTATAAAGGGAACGTCGTTCGACCTTCCTGAAAACGATTGTTTTCTGAGGAATTCAATTTCTAGAAACTTCAGCTTTCATAATTAGACTATGATGTGTGCGGCAGTATGCGGCTTTGAATGTGGACGTGCCATGAACGTTTCACGCAACAGTGCATGATATAAGGTGATACGAAATACACGCTGTATTGCATTTCCAGCATGTATAAAGGGAACGTCTTTCGACCTTCCTGAAAACGATTGTTTTCTGAGGAATTCAATTTCTAGAAACTTCAGCTTTCATAATTAGACTATGATGTGTGCGGCAGTATGCGGCTTTGAATGTGGACGTGCCATGAACGTTTCACGCAACAGTGCATGATATAAGGTGATACGAAATACACGCTGTATTGCATTTCCAGCATGTATAAAGGGGAACGTCTTTCGACCTTCCTGAAAACGATTGTTTTCTGAGGAATTCAATTTCTAGAAACTTCAGCTTTCATAATTAGACTATGATGTGTGCGGCGGTATGCGGCTTTGAATGTGGACGTGCCATGAACGTTTCACGCAACAGTGCATGATATAAGGTGATACGAAATACACGCTGTATTGCATTTCCAGCATGTATAAAGGGGAACGTCTTTCGACCTTCCTGAAAACGATTGTTTTCTGAGGAATTCAATTTCTAGAAACTTCAGCTTTCATAATTAGACTATGATGTGTGCGGCAGTATGCGGCTTTGAATGTGGACGTGCCATGAACGTTTCACGCAACAGTGCATGATATAAGGTGATACGAAATACGCGCTGTATTGCATTTCCAGCATGTATAAAGGGGAACGTCTTTCGACCTTCCTGAAAACGATTGTTTTCTGAGGAATTCAATTTCTAGAAACTTCAGCTTTCATAATTAGACTATGATGTGTGCGGCAGTATGCGGCTTTGAATGTGGACGTGCCATGAACGTTTCACGCAACAGTGCATGATATAAGGTGATACGAAATACACGCTGTATTGCATTTCCAGCATGTATAAAGGGGAACGTCGTTCGACCTTCCTGAAAACGATTGTTTTCTGAGGAATTCAATTTCTAGAAACTTCAGCTTTCATAATTAGACTATGATGTGTGCGGCAGTATGCGGCTTTGAATGTGGACGTGCCATGAACGTTTCACGCAACAGTGCATGATATAAGGTGATACGAAATACGCGCTGTATTGCATTTCCAGCATGTATAAAGGGGAACGTCGTTCGACCTTCCTGAAAACGATTGTTTTCTGAGGAATTCAATTTCTAGAAACTTCAGCTTTCATAATTAGACTATGATGTGTGCGGCAGTATGCGGCTTTGAATGTGGACGTGCCATGAACGTTTCACGCAACAGTGCATGATATAAGGTGATACGAAATACACGCTGTATTGCATTTCCAGCATGTATAAAGGGGAACGTCGTTCGACCTTCCTGAAAACGATTGTTTTCTGAGGAATTCAATTTCTAGAAACTTCAGCTTTCATAATTAGACTATGATGTGTGCGGCAGTATGCGGCTTTGAATGTGGACGTGCCATGAACGTTTCACGCAACAGTGCATGATATAAGGTGATACGAAATACACGCTGTATTGCATTTCCAGCATGTATAAAGGGGAACGTCGTTCGACCTTCCTGAAAACGATTGTTTTCTGAGGAATTCAATTTCTAGAAACTTCAGCTTTCATAATTAGACTATGATGTGTGCGGCAGTATGCGGCTTTGAATGTGGACGTGCCATGAACGTTTCACGCAACAGTGCATGATATAAGGTGATACGAAATACGCGCTGTATTGCATTTCCAGCATGTATAAAGGGGAACGTCGTTCGACCTTCCTGAAAACGATTGTTTTCTGAGGAATTCAATTTCTAGAAACTTCAGCTTTCATAATTAGACTATGATGTGTGCGGCAGTATGCGGCTTTGAATGTGGACGTGCCATGAACGTTTCACGCAACAGTGCATGATATAAGGTGATACGAAATACACGCTGTATTGCATTTCCAGCATGTATAAAGGGGAACGTCGTTCGACCTTCCTGAAAACGATTGTTTTCTGAGGAATTCAATTTCTAGAAACTTCAGCTTTCATAATTAGACTATGATGTGTGCGGCAGTATGCGGCTTTGAATGTGGACGTGCCATGAACGTTTCACGCAACAGTGCATGATATAAGGTGATACTGAAATACACGCTGTATTGCATTTCCAGCATGTATAAAGGGGAACGTCGTTCGACTTTCCTGAAAAATATTGTTTTCTGAGGAATTCAATTTCTAGAAACTTCAGCTTTCATAATTAGACTATGATGTGTGCGGCAGTATGCGGCTTTGAATGTGGACGTGCCATGAACGTTTCACGCAACAGTGCATGATATAAGGTGATACGAAATACACGCTGTATTGCATTTCCAGCATGTATAAAGGGGAACGTCGTTCGACTTTCCTGAAAAATATTGTTTTCTGAGGAATTCAATTTCTAGAAACTTCAGCTTTCATAATTAGACTATGATGTGTGCGGCAGTATGCGGCTTTGAATGTGGACGTGCCATGAACGTTTCACGCAACAGTGCATGATATATGGTGATACGAAATACACGCTGTATTGCATTTCCAGCATGTATAAAGGGGAACGTCGTTCGACCTTTCGTGAAAACTATTGTTTTCTGAGGAATTCAATTTCTAGAAACTTCACCTTTCATAATTAGACTATGATGTGTGCGGCATTATGCGGCTTTGAATGTGGACGTGCCATGAACGTTTCACGCAACAGTGCATGATATAAGGTGATACGAAATACAGGTTAGGTTAGGTTAGGTTAGGTTAGGTTAGGTTGGGTTGGGTTAGGTTAGGTTGGGTTAGGTTGGGTTAGGTTAGGTTGGGTTAGGTTAGGTTGGGTTGGGTTGGGTTAGGTTAGGTTAGGTTAGGTTAGGTTAGGTTAGGTTGGGTTGGGTTGGGTTGGGTTGGGTTGGGTTGGGTTGGGTTGGGTTGGGTTGGGTTAGGTTGGGTTGGGTTGGGTTGGGTTAGGTTGGGTTGGGTTAGGTTAGGTTAGGTTAGGTTAGGTTAGACCATGAATGGCTGTTCTGTAAAAAAATAATAAAAAAGAATAATAATAATAATAATAATAGATATTAAATAAAGAATAAAAATAAAAATAAATATTAATAAAAATTAAAAATAATTAATAATTAAAAATAAATAAAAATAAAAATAAAAATAAAAGAATGATAGTGTATTTTAGGGTAGGTTAGGTTAGGTTATAAAAAAAATTAAAAAAGAAATAATAATAAATTTTGAAAAATAAAAATAATGAATAAAAAAAATATAAAAGACTGTTAGGGTATGTTAGGGCAGGTTATGTTAGGTTATAAAAAAAATAATAGTGTAAAAAAAGAAATAATGATTAAAAATAAAAAAATAATAATGAATAAAAGTAAGAAATATTATTTAAAACAGGAAAATATAAAAATAAAAAATAAAAAGTTAAATAAGAAATAAATAAAAAATATAAAGTAAAAAATAAATAAAAAAAATATAAAAATTTCTTACAGAAAATTACTATTTAATGAGTTCACACAGAAAATTATTACAAAGATTTGGATAATGTTAAATTTAAATTAAAAAAATTGTTTTTTTGAACACTTTAAAAAATTCAGTAAAAATACTTAAAAGTTTTAAAAAAAATGTTTTTAATATCTATTGATAGAGGATTAAATGATGTAGCACAGTGAATTTTATCACGCAGAGCCGCAACGTAGTTAGTTCAATTAAAATTATATTAGTACTTGTGTAATTAAGGAATCTAAAAAAATTGAATAAAAAAATTTCTTGCGTCATAGGGTCATGACGATTTTATCAGATAATGTCGTTGACGTAGGCCACCTTATATATAAGAATGGAGGTGGTGACGTCATTAGTTTATTTTATAATGAATTTTTATTTGCATACTTTTGGAATATAAAAAAATCGAAATAAATACTTGCGGACGTCATAGCGTCATGACGTTTTTATGACATGACGTCATTCACGTCGGCCATATTATATTCAAAAACGGACGTGCTGACGTCATTATTTTATTTTATAATTGCATAGTCTTGAAATCAAATAAAAAATCATAATAAATACTTGCTGACGTCATGGGGTCACGCCTCTTTTATGACATGAAGTTATTGACGTCGGCCATCTTATATATAGGAATGGAGGTGATTACGTCATTAGTTTAATTTATATTGATTTTTTTATTGCATAGTTACGGAATCAAATAAAAAATCAAATAAAATACTTCCAAACGTCATAGGGTCGTGAGACTTTTATGACATGACCTCATCGATGTCGGCCACATTATATCTAAGAATAAAGGTGGTGACGTCATTAGTTTATTTTATAATGAATTTTTATTTGCATAGTTTCGGAATAAAAAAAATCGAAATAAATACTTGCTGACGTCATAGGGTGTTGACGTTTTTTTGACATGACGTCCTTGATGTCGGCCATTTCATATTTAGGAATTGAAGTGGTGCCGTCATCAGTTTTTTTTATAATTGCATAGTCTTGAAATCAAACAATAAATCAAAATAAATACTTGCTGACGTCATAAGGTCACGAGTCTTTTATCACATGACGTCATCGACGACGGCCATCTTATATCTAAGAATTGAGGTGATAACGTCTTTAGATGAATTTATAGTTATATTAATAGTTCAGTACTTTAGCAATCTAAGAAAAATTGAATAAAAAAACTTGCTGACGTCATAGGGTCATGACGATTTTATGAGATGACGTCATCGACGTCGGCCACATTATATTTAATAATGGAGGTGGTGACGTCATTAGTTTATTTTAAAATGAATTTTTTATTTGCATAGTTTCGGAATAAAAAAATCGAAATAAATACTTGCTGACGTCATAGGGTGTTGACGTTTTTTTGACATGACGTCCTCAATGTCGGCCATTTTATATTTAGGAATTGAAGTGGTACAGTCATTAGTTTATTTTATAATTGCATTGTTTTGTAATCAAACAAAAAATAAAAAAAATACTTGCTGACGTCATGGGGTCACGCCTCTTTTATGACATGAAGTCATCGACGTCGGCCATCTTATATTTAAGAATGGAGGTGATTAGGTATTATATTTTTGGAGGTGGCCGGTGTTGGTAGTGAGGTGGTGGTTCAAGAGGTGATGTCGGGTACCGGCACAAGGCTGCGTGAATGGCCTTGAATGCCGGTGGTGGCGATGTCTTGCCATGTCAATGTCGGGAGAGAGACGGCAGCCGTTACTGCAGGCGTCGTCGTAGCCGGGGAGTAGAATTCGGGTTCATCCGCGAAGGGGACCCGGTTACGGCGGGGGCCCGCGTCCTCGCGGGCCCCGCCGAAGGCGAGGAAGGACACCGGTGACTGTCGACTTGTTTAATTCGAATCCCAGGGTCAACTGTTCTACAGCGGTGCTAGCATGCTCGAGCTGAGCACGCGCCACTGCAAGTGGGGCACGCGCTTGTCCCGTTCAAACTGCGTGCCCGTAGGAACGGAAAACTCAGAATACTACATTCTCCCTTTCTTAATATTTTTTTTACACAACATAATGTTAGAATAAAAAGCGAAACAAAGAATACGAAAGCACTCTGAAAAGCGCCCCTATTCTCCCTTTCATAAATTTTAAACATTTGCTAAAGGGAAAGGTAAGTACTAAAAAACAAGACTCGCATTTCGTAATGAAGACCCCATAATAAAAAAAATAGAATCAAGTCCAGTGAAAAGTTAGTGTCATTTCAATAAGTTCACTCAAATTCGCAGCAAATGCCGGCTCATGTATGTGTATGAAAGTTCGTTGAGAACCTTTGAGCGTTATTGTTCTGAAAACTTTGGTACTTTGATTGTCGAACGCAAAACTCTTTTCGAAAGCTAAGCCTATTCCTGGCACCATTCGTCTTGAACGCAAGAGGTGCTAATTCTTCCGCATACGGTGGTGCCAAGGAACGTGGCTTCTCACCAGCGAAAGCGAAGCACAATGCAAGGTGGCTTTGGCTGAAATCTCTTGGCGCGTGTGGGCGCGCTATTCTCTGAAGTTGTGTCGAGAAAGTCATATTCAGCAGAATACCCAGGCTTTGCAGGGGAAGCAGGCGCTGCAGGAACATCAGATGCAGCAGAAAACCGGGCCTCACAGGAAAACCAGGCACTGCACTTTTTCATCTTGGTTGAAGTGTCAATGAAGACGGGTGGCCGTCTTTCAAACAATCATGTCGGGAGGCAGGAGCTTGCGGCCATCTTGGGCAGTGACTTGGATCGGCGTCGGAGCATCACGACAATAAAAAAAGAAAACAGCTTGAGCGTAACTACGCTACTCCTCTGAATTCTCCAGACCTCAGCCTGAACGCTACAACACAAAAAAAAAGAAACTCGATTTGAAGAAAGTCCACGTCATCGCAGGGCGGACGGGATGAAAAAAAAATATCGCTGTCTTTGAAGACCAGTTTCCTCAGCCAGGGCTTATTTCTTGCCTGGAACAATGTTCGCGTCATCGCAGGGTGGACGGAACGAAAAACAAATGCTGTCTCGCAAGGCCAGCCAACTCTTTCAGGGCTTATTTCTTGCCTGGAACAATTGATTCTGGAACGCGCTGCGTCCAAAAACCAGTAAAGCTACAAAAAAAATCAGCAGAACCCATCCTTTGGGAATGATTATCTACGTTAATGCGAATAGCATCAAACGGTGCGGAGTTATGCGCGTTCGTCAGGTGGCCGGCACACTCTAGATACGCCAGCCCACTCTTGAGGCGATTCTAAATTTGTTGACACTTTCACAGCCCTGCGCACGATCTCCGCAGCCCAGCACGTGCGTTTGTGTCACTTAGGAAGGCGAGCAAAGCACGCGCCATACGCACAAACACTCAAAATGGTACCGACCAGACTTTCTGGCGTCTCAGCTAGTCTCAACCAACGGTACTCTAAACGGTTGTTTATATCTTTACCATAGGACGCGCTTTACAGCGCTGTCACAGCTACCGGTGCGCGCGCGTTCCATGCACGAGGGCTCATTCCGCTCTCGTGAGGCTGAGCACGGCCGCTACATCACCCTCTCCCGAGCGCGGGAGAGGGTGAGCTAGGGGCCGTGCTAAGCCTCACGAGAGCGGAATGAGCCCTCGTGCATGGAACGCGCGCGATGGTAAAGATATAAACAGGTGTTTAGAGTGCGTTGAATGACTGCCTTCATAGCTCTGTGGTTAGCGCGTCTGCCTGCTGATCAAAGGGTCAACGGTTCGAATCCCGCCGGCGCCGGTCTTTTTTATTTATTTATCGACCCGCGGCGTAAGAGGTTAGATAGCCGAGATAGATAGATAGATAGATATATAGATAGATAGATACATAGACGAAAAGTGCGTGAAGTATCCAAAGAATGCTATTCGCATTAATAATTAACTCGGCGTTCGAAACGTTAGGCGTACAGGAGTTCCGAGACGCTCTGGTTTGGAGAAACGAGTACTACCTGGCTCGAAGTAGGCCGCACGAAAAGAAACAGAGAAAAGGAGAAAAACCAAACGCTAGCTCGACTGGCCCGAAATAGTCATAACAAAACGCTGCAAAGCTGCGAAGAAAAAAAAACGTCCAAGATGCGCCGGTTGTTGCCAACTATGCGACCGGGACGCAGAGCTTACCTTGAAACTGTCGTTGCCCTTTTCGAATCCCATCCTCGTCGCCATATTATATTTTTGGAGGTGGCCGGTGTTGGTAGTGAGGTGGTGGTTCAAGAG
>JAZHYW010048696.1:0-44401 GCA_037355805.1 Ixodes ricinus
ATGAAGAAGTAGGTCGGCCGTTGTGGCCCCAGACCAGAGCAGCGTCCAGGTGGGTCAGCGTGGCAGGCAGGCCCAAGTCGTGTCAGTGGGTCGGGTAGCCGGGTAGCGGCCTCCGTTGCCGCCGAACAGCCAGCATTTCTTCCCTGGAGGGTGGATGAAATGTGCGGAGAAAGGTCTTACATTGGCCTCTGTGCAGCATGCAGTAACTAAAGAAATGGTATATCTTCCAGTCTACAAGCCATGTACCTCTATATAGGGTGGCCGCTTTCGTGAAAAGCGCTGGTATATAGTGGCAACTCCTGATACGGAGCGCTGCGAAGGATGGCATGCAGAGCCACTGCAGCCGCAGACGATACCCCAAGCCACCACACTTCGGACCACCAGAAGAGGAGGTTACTCGGCAGGTGTTTTGCCATTCCGCCTTCGTTGTAGATTGAAATCGCTAACGCAGCATACATGCATCCTGCACAGTTAAGGTCCATACTTACGAACATGTTGTTTTAAAATCCATTTGAAGCACTTTTTGGAATATTTTGCAAATCCATTTAAGTTGTGCTCTTGTATAGTAAGATGCACTGACGGAAATTTTGAGGAAACTGCTACTTATATGCAGAAAAATATGGTATACACCATCTTGGACATTATCTTGCAAAGCATCTATTTTTGAAAGGCTGACCTGCAGCTGGGAAGACAGAAAAGGATATCCTCTTCCTTACCCAATAGCCCAATACTATCTCCCATTGTGTCCTAGCTTTTAATACCTCTTTCAAAATCGCCTTTATCATTATTTTTGTTTTGCTAGAGCTGTTTGTCTGAGTGTGGGAAAAAACCAGAAAGTCTGTTTATTTGTTTAGGTATTTCTTTGACTAGAACTGACGCGGACGTGAAAGTCGACAGACGCAATATTATCGTCTTAACTGAAACTTGGCTATCTGGGAAAGTGCGTGACTGTGAACTTTTTGATCGGTCTAATGAAATATAATATTTACAGAAATGACAGGCAAGATAGGTGCGGTGGGGGTGTTTTAATTGCAGTGGGTACTCAATTTGAATCTTTTTGCATTAACGCGACAAGTGGTTTAGAAATACTTTGGGTCTGTATAGGTTCTCACCACAACAGGTGGATTATGGGAGTATGCTATAGACCACCGTCATGCTCATCCCTTTTTGTTAAAGCTTTGCATGACTCTCTAAACAGCTTAGTTATGCGTTTTCCCAGTTCACCGATCTTTCTGTTGGGCGACTTCAATTTTCCTTCTATCGTGTGGACAGAGTGTAATCTATCCACAATTGCATCATCATCGGAGTGCAATGACTTTGTGAACCTTTGTTTAGATTTTAATCTCACTCAGTTGGTTACTGAACCAACCAGAGTAACCCCGTTATCCTCAAACATATTGGACCTCGTTCTGTCGAATCACCCTGACCTAGTTTCCCCCATATCATATCTTCCAGGGCTTAGTGATCATTGTATATTACATTTTTATGTTAAAGCTGCAGTGCCGAAATCATCAAGTCACGTAAAACAAATTCGAGATTATGCAAAAGCTGACTTCGTCAAAATTAACAATGATCTAGCAACTTTTATTGATACATTTCTAGAAGGATTCTCAGACCGTTCAGTGGAAGCGAATTGGCAAATGTTTAAGAATAAAGTAGAATCCCTTACTAACCTGCATATTCCCCTTAGGACTGTACTCGAAGATCCCCAGTCTCCGTGGTTTAACAGAGCCCTCAAACGTCTCTCAAATAAAAAGAAGCGCTTATTTCGAGCAGCAAAATTTACCACATGTGAACGGCGGTGGTCCAAATACCGCACTGCAGCTGAGACATATAAAGAGGAAGTTAATAAGGCCAAGTTGGAGTTTTTACGCGCACCCTACCCGATATGTTAATAAAAAACCCTAAAAAGTTCTGGAACATCATGAATAAAAAAACTGATTTTTCTGTTAGTCTAAAAAACGAAAGTGGGGATGTTATGCCAATTGAAGAGTGTGCGAATGTATTGAACCGAGTTTTTGTTGAATCCTTTTCTAGTGACAGCAGCACGGAATGTCCTCTCTTAGACATTTCAGACTACTTGCCGATGGACCCCATCTTGCTTGATTGTGCTGGTGTCGATCATGTCATTGAAACATTAAGATTGTCGTCTTCAGCGGGAGTGGACGGTGTTAATTCGAAGTTTTTGAAAAATACTAAGCATTACTCTTCTATCATTTTAACTAAACTTTTTGATCAGTCCATTAGAGATCATGTTCTCCCTTTAGATTGGAAGGTGGGGAAGGTGGTTCCCATTCACAAGACTGGTGACAAACATTCCCCTTTAAATTATCGCCCAATCTCTATAACCAGTGTTCCTTGCAAACTCCTTGAGCATATAATATTTTCCAACCTCGTCAATTTCTTAGAATTTAACAACTTCTTCTGTCCATCCCAACATGGATTTCGAAAAACATTTTCATGCGAGACACAGCTTGTATCATTCACACATGACCTTCACTGCATCCTGGACCGAGGATCCCAGGCAGACTGCATTTTCCTAGATTTCTCCAAAGCGTTCGATAAAGTATCTCATAAACTACTTCTTCTGAAACTGTCCAAACTTAACATAGATGCTAACGTTCTTGCATGGATTCAATCTTTTCTATCATTGCGGTCACAATTTGTTACAGTAAATAATAGTAATTCTTCCTTTTCGTCTGTGGCCTCTGGGGTTCCCCAAGGATCTGTTTTAGGACCTTTACTTTTTTTAATATATATTAACGACCTCCCTCTTAATGTTTCCTCGTCTATTTGTTTATTTGCTGACGACTGTGTGATTTACCGTGAGATACTTAATGATCAGGATAACATCATGCTTCAGTCTGACATTAACGCTATCTACCAGTGGTGTGACGTATGGTCTATGACGCTTAATACTAACAAATGTAAGTCCATGCGTGTATCTCGGCAGTCACATGAAACTCGGAACTACTTTCTTAATCAGGCTCAGCTTGACACGGTATCTTCTTACAAATATTTAGGTGTACATATAACTTCTAATCTCTCATGGAAAACACATGTACAGTATATCACATCTAATGCTAACCGTATGTTAGGCTACCTCAGACGTAACTTTTCATTAGCACCTGTTTCCCTCAAGCTAATTCTTTATAAAACTCTAGTTCGACCGAAGTTAGAATATGCAGCCTCTGTCTGGGATCCCGGACAAGCCACTCTCATCACCGCGTTGGAAGGCATTCAAAATAGATCCGCTCGTTTTATTCTTTCTAATTATCATTATACATCTAGCGTAACTTCTATGAAATCTACTTTGTCACTCCCGCCCCTCTTCCTGCGACGTAAGCTTTCACGCCTCTCTTTATTTCACAAATTTTATTTTTATAACTCTCTGCTTCGCGACAAATTAATCACTCGTCCCTTTTATATTTCTGCTCGTCATGATCATCAGCACAAAGTTGAGGTACCAGTCGCTATCACATCTACATTCCAATCTTCTTTCCTTCCTCGCACATCCCTCGACTGGAACCACCTTCCCGGACCAATTGCATCCATAACTGACAGTGCACTTTTTAGGTCTGCTCTTACTAATAACTTTTTTGTTGAGTGTGAATAACCATACATTACAGTGTTTTGATCCCAACTTTGCTCTCCCCTCTGTAATGCCTTCGGGCCCTGAGGGTAAAGCAAATAAATAAATAAAGAAGAATAAATAAAAGAGTTAGTCGAAGAGACTCGGCAGGACAACCATCTGCAACAAGTGATTACTTTGACAACCGGCACCTGGCCCCCAAGAAAGGAGCCGTATCCCGACCTGGCACCCTTTCACCAAGTAAAGCTCACAATGGAATAAAAAGAACTAAGCAGCGGCTCTGAGACTCGCATTGGTGGCCTGGAATGGACATACACATTGAAACTGCAGTAAGGTCCTGGGGTGTTTCTCAAGCAGTTGACAAGTCTGCAAAACCCGTGGTACCTCCTCTACATCCAGTTGCATTTCCGTCTGCTCCCTGGGAAAAAGTGGGAGTAGACATTATTGGGCCCTTTGCCAATGCTCCAAGCGACTGCCGGTACGCTGTAACACTAATAGATTATTTCAGCAAGTGGCCCGAAGTGTGTCTGACGGCACTAGTGACGTCAAGAAAGATCATCTCGTTTTTACGGGCAGTGTTTAGCCGGGAAGGCTACCCTACTGAGCTTGTGAGTGATCATGGCCCTCAGTTCGTTTCTGCTGAGTTTGAAGCATTTTTGACAGAACGGGGAGTGCGACACACCTTCTCTTCGGTGTACCATCCCCAAAGTAATGGACAGATCGAACGTTTCAACCGTGTGTTCAAGGACTTTGTGCAAATCAGTGTCCAGGAGCAGCGTCCCCTAAAGGAAGCGGTGGTGGAGTACCTAGGAGTCTACCGTTGTACTCCTCACGCTGCCACAGGCGAGAAGCCGGCGTTCCTCTTGCATGGACGCCATCCAAGGACGAGGCTGGACATCGTGGGGGCCCGTCCAAGGATTTCTTCGATGAACCGACAAAGAGTCTGGGAGAGCTGCGACAACGAGTGACTCAGTACCAGCAGAAGTTCAAGAAGTATACGGATGCTCGCCGGGGAGCCAGAGTCAGCGTGCTGAAACCTGGAGATAGAGTACGGGTCAAGCTACCAGGACACATTCCAAAAGGTAGCCTCAGCTATTCTGCGCCCCTCAAGGTGGTGAAATACCTGGGGAAGAATGCCTACCGTCTAGAAGACGGGAAAGTGTGGAACAGGAAGCGGCTCGTCGTCATACCACCAAGCACGAAGCCACCTCCTCAAGCTGACCTGGGCCACATCCCATGGTTCTCGACACCATCAGCGACCCCATCATCAACCGCATCTTCGCCTTCTATGGTCGCGCAACCACAATCACCTCCCGCGACATTGTTGGAGACTGCGTTGCCGGCATCTCCATCGACCTCGCCGGCACCGGGATGTCCCCTCATCAGTTCGCCCAGTTCAGTGGCCATGGAACCAAGACGGTCTGCCAGACAGACCTCCAGACCACAAAGATTGCGGGATTTTGTTTTATATTAGTGTTCTTGTTTCTAATGTTGTACATAGCATTTCCTTTTTATTCTTGAAGGGGGAACTGTTGTGGCGGCGCTACTGTCGCATTTGTAGTCTGAAGAAGAAGAGGATCGAATAAAAAGGTTGTTCTTCACCGGTACTGGAGCAGGGCGGTCGACTTCAGCTGCCACGGCAGCATACAACAAGGGCTAAGACGTATAAAGTGCGTGATGCAACTGAGTATCGGTTGCCTCCGTTTAACTTCGCAGTGCTGACGACAAGAAGACTGAGTGACTGATTTCGAAATGCAAATTTCTTTATGTTAGGGAAGTTGGTTTTGGAAATAAATACAGTTCGCGGAATGCTCTTGTTATGGTTTTATTAGCTGCTCTTTTTGCGCCGTGCAACCGACGTAGCGTCCTCGTTAGGCCTTGCTGAGCGCAATTTGCTCAATTCGGGGTCGCCATAGTTACATTAGACGACGGAAGAACCTTGCTCTCCTGCTTTCAGGGACAAAAGCTTTTCTCTCTTTCTGAATCAACGTTGGTTACAAGTGCGTTCCTCTTTCTTAGTAAGCACTATACCTTTGTTTCTAAGGGTGTGCGCTATGAACTGCGTACTCGAATAGGGCGTCCAGTAAATACGCCAATCTCACCAGCCAGTTTGGCGGCGCAAAGCTTGCCTCAATGCATCGAGTGAAATTAAGTTATTCTGCCACCATGCTTTCAGCACATGCGACAACTTCGGTAACGCTATGCGCGTGCTGAGCGCGAGACGACACGAGCCGTCTGGCGGGCTGCCACCTGCCGCCTGTAAGCTAAATGTATGGCGGAGTCACACATGCGTCAAACGCGTGATGATATTTGTCTATTCAATCGGCGCTCACTGCTTGTTTGCGACGGTAACCCTAGAAATGAACGACTACGTCAAAATATATGAATTGGCTGACGCTGACAGTAGAACATCACCAGCTCTAATTTAGGCAGGCGACGGTCTCAGCAAAAAACTTAGAAAACAAACTTCATTATCTTAATATATTATGACTCGCAGCTTTATAAACAGATATCGAATAAATTTGGGAGGTTGGGCAAAACTATTTTTTTTTGTGGATTTCCTCTTAATATAATATACATTGAACGGGCGTCTGAACTGCTTTATCTCACCTTTCCGTCATCTCCACCATCTTCGCCTGTGCAATTCGCGCCATCGGGTGATGCAGTGTACTCTCCCCTGAAGGTTGTTTCGTTCATGCAACATGCGACCCTGCAGATCGGTGTTTTGTTCTGCGCAGGATGATCATTCTAAAAACAAACAAAAATCGCAAATATATTAGGCAATATTGCTCTCAGAATTGGTAACATGTAAAATGGCCAAGGCGAAGTAAAGCCAGTAAATGCCTGTAATAATCGATCTTGTAGAGTAAAGTAACAAGTAGTGTCGCGTGAATTCGATAAAACAGATACACCCCAAAAAGGTAACCCTCAAACCTGATTAATCGAAATCGGTAAAAAAAACAAAAAAAACCAGCGATTTGGAGTTTTCCAAAAAAGTCGAGTTTTGCGAAAAATTACCTCGAGCTAAAACTGGTGGGGATTTCGGACACAGAACTTTGGCAGCGTTGCGGCGGGCGCGCGTGGGGCAAGCGCGGGGCCATGGCTCGGAGCACGAGCGCGTAACGGTGGAACAGGACAGTTCGGCAATGGCAACATAAGTCGCCAAACAGCGGAACATCGGATCCATAAATACCACAGTTATGACCTGAGCCCCTTTCTCCGGGCAAACGGTGAGCGAAAATACCACAAGCTTTATTTGTGTTGACTCAAAACACAGCCATCAGTGAACTGTCCGTGATGATTCGGATTTCTCTGAGAACCAGGCAACTGGTATCGTTTTCTTCACGTATAGGTACAGGGACGATTTCTAAGTGCTGGGATCACGCCCACGTTCAATTAAGGGTGGGGAACCATGCGTCTGTTTCTTGTTTCTTTATTTTTTAAATGACAGGCTGTAGTAGATCCTTACTTTGATCCTAAACCCAAATTTCCACCTGTAAAAAAAACGAATATGCGGAAACAAATGAACGCTCTGGGCTTCCAGCGCGACGCCACGCGTCAAGCGCCGCAAGCTGCGGAAGGACGTGCCACAGTGCTGCGGGGCGTCGCCCCATGAACGGCTATAGCCGGTGACAGGTTCAGGGTGCAGTGAAAGCTCCTCCCACCGCTCTCTTTTATGGCAAAGCGATCGCTGGAGAGGAGGCAACCTCCACATCAGTGTTCGCTCTGCTAAAGGGAAAGAGGTCCGTGAAGCTTCCCATTTTTTCTCAACCGGTCACAGACTATATAACAAAAGTGAGTCTAAGCTGCTCTTATACTTAGTCTGCTTGTGCGCAACTGCGAGACGGTAGTAGATGCTGTCAAACACCCGAACGAGCAGTGTCGTCCTGTCAATTACTACGGCCCGCGGCGGGAGTGCGGATTGTGCCCACAATCCTGAAACCATACCTTCGATTTGGAAAAAAAACTTCGAAAACAAAAGATTCCAATTACAAACAATGAACTCGTGCAGCCAATATCGTTGATAAATGCAGTCAGTATGCGGATTTCTTTTGGGACTGGTGTTGCAAAAGCTGAACCTAACTGTCTTTTAATGTCCGTCACGAGTTCATCAGAGCTCTCTGCTCTTGTAAGGTACTGCTCTCTCTGAACATTGGTGCAATTGCATTTCAGATTTTGAAAAATGTAAGGCAGTTTAATTAAGAAGCTGCCGAAATCAGAGGGAGGCGAGGGAGTGTAGTCTCGGTAATTGTTCTAAAACCTAATTTATTTTCATGCTACAATAATACTTAAATTAAGGGATTTTAACATATACCGTTTTCTAAATCTATCTATTTATAGTTCGAATTAATACTGCACAAGATGATGGTAGGCAGTTGCATAAAAACCGGTTGACAAATTTTTGCTGGAATGCATGCATTACATTTAAATATTTTTAAAAGTATAAAATATTTTTTTCAGTAAATATTTATTCCAGTTTACTGGCCTTCAAAACATTAAGTTAAATATTTTACTTTCCATAAAAGGCATCAGTTAAGTCGTTTTGACAATTGCATCAGGATTCAATACGTAATCAATGACAACGCTGTGGATTCTTATCGTGTTCGCCTTTACTTTGCTGATATTGTTATTTGCATGATGTGTCATTTAATTTATAATCCAGCAAGTAGAGAGCTTACTTATTCTGCCACATTAATCAAAACGTTCAAGTCAATTTTGTGGCTATTTAAAGTTGAAATGTTTGATTGAATAACTAGACATTGACATAATTGAATACCCGTTTTCCTTAAGAGCTTCCGAAAACCAGCTGCGCCGGTCTACGTACTTTCTAGATAATGCGGGCTTCCCGTTTTCTACAAGTACCGACATTTATTGAAGAGCAGACTTGTTTTTCAAATTTTGCAGAATTTTAAGGTTTAGGATGCATATGGCGGCTCAGAAACGTAGAGCAAACTTAAACAGTTTGTTTTGTATTTATGCTACAACATGCACGTTTGTTGTAACCATTACGTACTTATGCTGCAACAGGCACGTTGGCTGTCACCGTTCATTGCCGTAAGCTGGGCGTGACTTTTGATAGACGGCGCTCAACATGGTATAGATCGACAAATTATTACAGCGAGAGCTTTCAGTGGGAACCCTCCGGGGGAATTGCGTGGTCGTCCTTCGGGAGAACTCCCAGTTCCTTGAGCGCGCTCGCGCAGGCAGAGCTTCGAGTCAAAGTGCAAGGAGGGCGTGCTGGAGGCCAGGCGTTACAAAAAGGACAAACGCGCTCTGGAATTTAGATGCCGTTCTAATTTTGACAGTGTCCGTGGCTGACACTTCGTTTTGCAGGCGCATGAGCACGACCATCCAGGCAGACGAAATTCACACGCCGTTAGCCTCTGCCTCGCAAAGTTTGCAGCGTGTCCGTAGAATCTGTCTTTCAGTTACGGCACGCTGAGATGTCTTGACGGAGACAAAGTACGGATCAGTCACGGTAGAAGAATCGAGAGCGGAACCAAAAATAGCGTGAAAATCATCAGAACCGTGCTCAGGAGGCGGTGCAGAAAGGACAGCGACACCATAATGATAGGGAATTAGACAAACACTGAGCTGCGGTCGCTGTTCCACATGTCACGCAATAAAATATATCCGTCAATTTCTTTCTTTTTATTGCGAAATACAATTTTTTCGGTATCCTTATTCACTGCAGACTTGCACTCCGCGCGTTGCGTAAGAAAAAGATAGACTAGAATAGGGGTGCAAAACATGTGTCCCAGTGCGGCCCGCGGACACGAAACTGTTAGATGTGCTCAAAACGTCAACCAGTACGATGATGCAAGATATTAAAAACTTGTCTGCCAGATATTTGAAAACCCGTGCAGTTCCCAATAAACATTTTGTTGGCCCGCGTCTTTTTCGAGTTGTGCACCCTTGCCACTAAACACTACAAAAACAATTGTGTAATATTTTTGTTACATTTATATGGAGGGGTGTAATTCAAACATCTGTAAGATGATAAAGATATATGTCCTAGCATTAATCATTTTGATTCTTGTCTTCACAAAGAGAGTGTACTCAGGCTTTTAGCCCTCATTTGACAAGAGTATCGTCTTTGTCGATTGTTTAGTCGAGCATCCATGGTGCTCACATTTTGTTCAGCTGCGCGAACAACCCCCCGCGCTGATCAATTAAAAAATAAATCACACACAGTTCTTCGTCCATGGCGATAATTTCGTGGAAATATTCTCCAGCAATATGTTTTTTTTAATTAGCGTTAGAATTGAGAACTCATTGTTTGCTAGGATATAATACTAGAGTCAAAATATTTTGCTATATTTGGCGGCCGACAAGCTAACTCTTAATTTAGATTGAATGTCGTTTGAGACAGCAATCAATCACATATAAGTTTTTGCTGCGCTTTATATGCAACATCATAAGCATCATAATCATCGTTATCACCACCATCATGATTAAGTGCGTTAAACCGGATTACAATGACGGCAAAAGTGTGACTTCACAAAAACGAATATTTCCAATATTATATACTATGTTAAACGACCATTAGTCAGTAAGGACCTTCGTGTTATCATAGGATACCCTGAGTTGACAAAAAAAATATATAAACTTCTTGTCCAAAAGAGGAAATAGAACAAATAACGCGGGCTCTAAGCTCTTAGTGACGTGGAAAAAATTCAAGATGAACGTGGGCTGCTTATTCGTGTTTTCAATTAAAAATTCTAGCGATTCACTCTATCAGTTCTAATTTGTACAAATTAAGATTCTCAGCAATTTTACCTCTAACCTTACGCGGAACAGACTTATCAAATTTCACAATATTGAAAATGGTCTACCCACCGGGCAATATTGACCCTCCTGCGAGGACTTGCAGGTACTCCTCTGTTTCAAAATAGTGCCACCGGTAAGTCGCTCTGTTCTTGGTATAATCGGAGTTGGAGTATCCATCCAGCACGGTTCAGGACACCTGAAAGTACACACATATTTAAACAAAAACAAAACCTTAGCATAAGCAAGGATAAAATAAAATTTGAACAATCGAAATCAGTGCTTCACAAATATTTCGAGTTCTAAGGTTGCTGGCATATTAGGTTGTGCGAGTTAGTGTTTGGTACCATGGCATTTCAGTTATAAGACAACGCATGCTCTGGCATATTAACATGATATCAAACTCGGGAAACTGATCCCATGTTGAGTATAGTAAAGCAACTCGCTTTCTGCCGGCATCTACATCAGGTCAGAATAAATTGATTGATGTTTGGCCGAAAGGGCAAGAGAAGCTGGACTTCTGCTTGTTAGAATTTTGAAAAGATATGTTGTTCCTGACACTTTACTTTTGTTTTGATGCATGCAATTTCTGTTGAATATATAAAAAAATTTAATTATATACATATGTCTACCAGTCTAGAATATAGCTAGCCATTCACTTAAAAAAAATGTTGATGTTTAGGAAAAAGAAACGCTATTGAATAAAGTGCTCCCCCTAAAACAAAGCGAGAAAAACACCGCAAACTTAACCACGCCCTTAGAGTTGCAGTATTCAGCTAAACTGAAACTCTCTCGACGGAGTTTGACTTTTTGAAAATCTTCAAGTCAACCCTTCATCTAGGCAACCCTCCCTGCCTTACCCTATCCAACCATTCTCCAACACAGATGAGTCAAGTGACGAGGGATCGATGTAACTTTTTCTAACAAAGATTTACTAGTTCATTCCTTTGATTCATGTTCTCACAGACGCAAGCACATTGTCAAATATACACACCATGTTTCAATGACACATCACATTTTAGACTATTATTTATCCAAATACTACTGTCGTCTATAAATCTCATTCTTAACCTAAGGGCCCGTTTTTACATGACTTAGTTAGGACCATATTAGCAAGAATTTCCAAAGGGTTAAAGCTATTTTAATAACTTATACTTATTTGGAAACTTTAGCGCAACTATCTCAAAGTCAAAGGGCTACCAACGTTTCTCAACACTTTCCTTTCCTTGATAGCGTGCAAAGAAAGCACTGGTAAAACAAGGATAGGGTCAGTTTACACTCGGGAGACGCATACTTGAAAAAGAAGAAAATATATTAAACCATAGTTTCATAGTCTAGTGGTAGGTCTGTTCCTCTTTTCATCTCTGTTTTTTCACGCTCTCGATTCCTAACCTCAAGATCGCCCTATCCTGGTATCATTCACCAACTAGCTCAACTCAAGCTCGTCACCAATAAAGCACTTCCTTCAGGCCCAGTCCTCCCGCAACACTCCACAATATTTTTGAAATGCTGTTCGTGATTTAATGTTTTTTGTATAATTACTATATAGCACTGTATTTTTGTTTCATAATAGTTAGGGTTTAGTGTTTTCGGAATTCATCTTTCTTTCAGATCGAGGGGTTATTTATCGGTGTTAATTTTCCCCTCGAATTGTGTGTTTTTCTGGGTCAAATTACAATGCCAGAAGAAATCGTTGTTGACAGGGCTTTTGTTATAAAGCGACTGTATAATTAGTGGAGAAAATATTATAATTTATAAGTGAATAATTATCACCATTTTCCAGTAATGCTGATAAAGACACGGAAAAGGGGCGAGAAAAGTGGTTTCGATAGAAAGGAAAAAGCGCAAGGGTAGTTTAGTGCGGCTGTTTCGGGTCAACGAAAGAAATAAGGTAGAAAATGTCTTCCCTTGAAGCTGGCGTTCTTTTCTTTTTTGTCAAAGGTGGAGTTCAAAATCGAGATTTTTCAGTTTTCACCAATGCAGAAAAATTAGATTCGGAGTGCCAAAGTTTCGATCGGTATATGCCGAAAACAAGTAACATTAATTCAAGAACACATCTGGGAATACCGGAACAATAATATTTCTTAATTCGTCTGGAATCTGAGGCCAAAATCGGAACAAGTTGGGACACTTTCTGCGCACAACATGCGCAGCTTTGAATTCGCGCAAAGTGTCCCGGACACACATTTTTTTATCACAAAACCACGATTGTGTTTCTCTGATTTAAATGTAATATAATATTTGCTATATTCCAAAGCGCCCCGGTCCGCACTAAAGGAATCATGGGAACGGTGTTCCTTCAGGTCCCTAGTGATCGCCGGTAATTTCAACATTATTATATGGTTATACAGTTCTTGTGCTTATTTAGGAGTCACACTGAACAAGCGCCTGGTATACTCAGAGACTTGTCATATCACTTTTCAAATTTCTCGTCACTGTCAGCATTTCCGATACTGTGCTGGCGATCCATCTTTCAACCTGGTTCAGCTGCAGAAATCTTTTGCATATTAACATTCTTGTGAGTTGTTGTTTTAACAGGAATTGCTTTAACAGCCGAAAATTCCCAAGAACGAAAGCCAGGATTTTGCTCAGAGTCAGCGGGGCTGTTTATAGCATTTTTAGCGTTTCTAACTTAATATCAGCGTCTTTGAAGCTAAACGAGAATGATAATAATGTAAGGGATTTCTTCAGCTGATCCAGGTTAAAGGGGGAGAGTTTTCACAGTATTGAAAACGCTGACATTCAGGAGAACTTTCAAAAGCGATGTGACAGGTCCTTGGGCACTATACGACACTTGTTTAGGGTGACTCCGAATTACACTCAAAACTGTGTAACCATGAATTGGGTCAAAATTACAGATCACTAAGGAGCTGAATTAACACCGTTCCCATGATTCCTCAAGCGCGGGCCGGGGCGCTTGGGGCTATAGCAAATGGTCTATTGTGATTAAAATCTCAAGCGTCTGTTTTCTTTTAGGCAGGTTTTATTTCTCTTAACATATTCTTGAAGTTCAAGAACAATTCCTCCACTTCTACCAAAACAATGGCCGGAAACCTGTGTACCGGTATTAAATCAGAAGCCGTAAACACCATTCCGAGTTCACGGTGATTGCATCTACAGCATGTAAGGGTTTATTTGGGCAACTTATGAAGTTTGTCTTTTGCAAGACCGTCCAACTTCTCTGCCACATAATCGATGATCTCTAACTGTGCTCACTCCTTGCCGAAAAAAAATTATCGACTTGTGAATGGCTAGTGTGTGGAGGTATGTCAGTTAAATCACGTGGAGTTTAATATAAACTTGGGAAAATATGTAATATTTAGGGACACTGAACGTACAGTTGTAAGAATTGGATTACAAACTTGATGAAAACTGGATGGAAATTGCTTGGTGGATGTATAAAAAAACGTAAAACTATTATCACAATCTTTTTTTAAATCGTGTCCTGCTTCGGTAGTTTTAGCTCTTATCATAACTCATAGTGTAGTCAAAGACTAGGACACAATTACGGAAAGACATGCTGAAAGTTTAAGGTCACAGCAGATTCGCTGCACTTAATTATTTTCGTCGATCATAGCAGATAAAACAAAGATTATAAACTCAATGACATAGCTCTTTTTATACAATTTCAGTAACCCTATTGACTCGTAGCTTCAACTGCGTTTTAAATTTAGACTAAACAAAGTATTGTTGACAAATTTATTATGAATAGAGCTAATGTCACTAAACAGAGTCAGTGCTTTATGAAATTGAAAGGATACTTTTAAAACGGCTGATTTAGTAAAAGATTTTGGTTTTAAATAATCAGTTAAAACAATGTAGTTTACTGTTAGTTAATGCACATTTTGAGTATATAGCGCGAAAACAAACCAGTTCGTTTTGGTGCTAATTATGTCGCAGTAGTATTCATCGACCTCTTTGTCTCTCATTGTACTATGCGCTGCCCTGTCATGCATATATTGGTTTTTGAAATTATTACACTTTTTGGCTAGGATCCAAGTTTACCTAATGTTTTCTTCTGTGGAAAATCTAAATTTACAATGTTATTTCGGCACGCAAGGACTGAGTCCATGCAGGTACACGGCCACAATTACCAAACTAGGCACCGTTTAGTGGCTCATTAACACTAGACCATTCATACGAATATAACGATAATAAATTAAATTTCCTCTCGTTCACCTGTCCTTTAGTTTTTTAAGAGACTTGACATTATAACTTGCATTACTTCCCCAAAACGTTTATGTTAAGTGATGCCTACTTAACTTCGGAGCTTTCATTACGCAAGTTTCCTTTTGGTGTCTACTTTAACTCTGCCGTTAAAGTTTCTAAACCTGTACAATGTTACCTAATATAATTTCATTACGGTTTTAATCATGGTTTTGAACCTAACCGTGTTCTCTAATATAAAGTGACCAGTAAATGGTCTAAAATGTAATGAATTTTTACCAACGTTCCGGTTCTTATTTTACTACATTATACATAAACTGTCAGCAACGCCTCTTTCTTAAAACAAACTTCTTACGGGTTGTTTTGGCACTTCTGGAGGAGATATTCCTTTGTGCAGTTCAAAAGCCTGAGGTAGAAGGAATATTGAAGGACGGTGCTCATGAGGTGCCCCTCTTTGCCGAGACAGTTAGCTGCTTGGCAACCTTTGTCCCAGGGTTTGCGTAAACTGAAAATAGATGACATTTAAAAAAAATTCAGCTTTACATCAATTTTAGACGGAACGTTCACTTGATTGGTTTGCGCTTAGAAAAGGGGCAAACACTTCCGCGCCAACGATTACAGCTGCCGATCGGAGCTTTTTATTATACGATTAGTGGTTAGAATTCTTAGATAGCGTGATGGGTAGCGCTGTAGTCGCTTTAAAATAGATTTTGGGTGGTTTCTTGTGCTAGTTGTTGTTGCTAGTGTTTTCGCTCGTGTCAGCGGCTGCTCGAGGCTCGTAATGCCTGATTCCCACAAGAGCGGCAAACACAAACAAAAGACAACGAAAAACCTCAAATCAGAGTCTTTCGTGATTTGACATGCTTTGTCGAATACAGGAGGCTATGCTCAAACACGAGCATCATGCACGCGAGTGTATCTTTGGCCATAGCCTCTTCTATACTCACAATGTTTGGCCGTTCGATGACAAAGCCATAGAGTGCCCGGTCGCAGATTTAGAGCGCGAGGATCTGGTATACTTCGTTTCAGCTTGGGTCAGACGCAGGCGATGCTACAAGCGCGAGCTCCGGGCTTTCAGCGTCCCTGCCAAGCACGCGCGCTCGTGCAATGCAAGCACTGTTCAGGGCCAGACGCTCGCGCTCGTAGCATCGGCTGCGTCTGGAGCCAAGCTGAAACGAAGTATAGCACAGAGCATTTCTCGGGGAGCCTGCTGTCAGCGCACAGCTTTTCTTAGAACTAAGTCACGCGCTAGGCAGCACCGCATGAACGCTCTTTCGAGCGACCCAGCTTTATGTGTGAACAGGGGGCTATGTTGCACGTTTCGGACTCCCAGGACACTGGGGAAGGAAGTGACGTAGGTGTGAATGAACGTATCTTAGCAACACCACGCATCGCGGAAACTCACCGTCATCAGCGACTCCACCAATCAACACCCAAAGAGCGTTGTTGACGTCACTTCCTCCTCCCTAGTCTCCTGTGGAGTCCAAAACGTGCAACATAGTCCCCCTGGCCTTTACAGGAACATGGCATGTGCACACAATTAGGAAAGGAAATGGTGCGGTGATGAAAGGGTTGTAATATGCCAAACACACATCGAGGAAAACGTCGAGGACGATGTTCTTGTGGACGACATCAAGACCAACGTCAAGGATGACCTCTAGGACGACCTCCAGGAAGAGCTCAGGACGACGTCCTAGAAGGCGACGTCAAGCGAGACATCTAGGACAACCTCTAAAACGATCGCAATTACGACCTCTGGAGACGACTCTATGAGCAGGACGTCAAGGTTGTCAGGTAAAATCAGCTTCAGCTACTGGCGCTTACGGGCTTATGCGACCGGCGGTTACGCAAACAGAGCTTACTGAACCGGCGCAGACAAGACCGGCGCTTACACGCTTAGGCGACTGGAGCTGAATCATCACTGCAGCCACGGGCGCTACGTAACCTTGTGAACGCGATCTTGAGCCCGCGGTTGGTATCCCTTTCTCTCTCGCGGCCGCGCACGCGAACTAAGCTTACGAAACCGGTGCTTACGCGAACAGCGCTTACGAGCTTCCGCGATCGGGGCTCACGCTTCAGACACCATCGCGTCATCCATGGGTGTTACGTGACCTTGAGGATATGACTTTGAGCGTGCTTGGGCTTATACACGTTTGTAAGTGCAGTCTCAGGGCGCCGCCATCTTGCCCAGTGGGAGTGCGCTTGGGCGCGGCCATAATCCGATTACGGAAGCCTTGCTAACGCTTCGTAATCGGATTATGGCCGCGCAAAGCACACTCCACTTGGCAAGATGGTGGCGCCCTGAGACTCACTTCAAACGTGTATAGAACTATTGCATTAAAAATTATTGTGTGCGATTTGAAGGTTTAACTCGGCGACAGTATTCACCATTACTCGCATGTCATCGATCTGTAGACGGTTCTGATGGTCAATGTCGAATAGTAATTTTTTAAATATACTCTGCCCCGTTCCTTTTTTATTGCTTTCGCAGATTTTCAGAAACCAACCACGAAGAGCAGTTAACAAAAGGACCGTGACGATCAAAGCATTGCCCAGGCTGAAGCCAATTCTGTCGTTCCTAACGTGACAATCGACCGACCTCACTGAGCGTTCGGCGCAGGCGTGACACCGCCATAACTTTAGTTTAAATGAGGCAGATGGACGTGCATACGAGGGCTTGTGCCGTCTCGTGCTCTACGCGCGCAGAGCTCCAGCGAACTTCTCGTACGTGCAGAGAGACTAAAGTTCACTCGATGCACTGCAGCTGTGGTGGTTTAGTCAAACTGGCTGGTAAGATCGGTGTATTGCAAGCCGTGGCAGACGACGATGACGGCAACCGAACAGACACGCGCACCGACGCTTCTGATATCTGTGTTTGAATTTCAGGAACGCAGTCACCAGCGAAAGAAATGACGATGTTAAGGGACATTCGAGAATCACATGATTTTATACAAGCTAATGGAGAAGAAAAGTGTAGTTTATGTCATAAAGGCAGTCACATCCAAGAAGTATCTCCCTATGGCTGTCAATATATGAGAAATTTGGTGCAAGAGGCGAGTTATCCGCGACTCAAGCAAATGCTTTCAGGCACTCACTAACGAGCTTCATTTTTCACTTCCACGCAACCAACAATCCAGTTTCATAAGAATAAATTAACGCTCGACTCTCACTGGTCAGGTTTGAATATTTAAAAGCTATGTGCCGTTTCTTTTGTTAGCTTCGTGACTATGAATGGAAGCACAACTCAGCCATGGCTCTCGAATAACTGAGAGTGTTCTTGCGCTATGCGACTCGCTTAAAGTGTGATCTGGGTGCTCTTGAGAACTATTTACAACTATCACAATCCCAAAAAAGCCGTGGTGAATGAGCGTTTTGTAAGAATAGGTGGATTTACAGTTCGAGATCAGTTGATTATCCTAAAACCAATGCACGCTAGCGGTGGAGCTCGCAGTAAACCATGCAAGCGATGCAAGTTCAGCGGACGGCGCGGGGAGAACCGATCTCAAGGCGATGGCAGCGCCACTATTTAGTCCTCCATCGCAGCGGCCGCGCGCTCTTCCGGTGAATGCCGCTCGTGTTCCCAAACAGATCCCTCTACTAACGTTGCTAGCAACAAACGCTACACTAGTGTGCGCTGCAGGCGAAGGCAACGCCAGGCGAAGAGAGAAAGGGCGAGCACTTGGAAGGCGGGACGGGAGAGGAGGTCAATGGAGGGCGAGGGAAAAGCACTAGTAACGTTCTGATGTAGAGGAGGGTTCTCTCCTCCTTCCCAGCCTTCCTAGTCCTTGCTCTTTCTCATATCGCCTGGCGTTGCCTTCGCCTCTACTGCATGCAACTAGTAAAACGGAGTATAGAGGTGGTTCGTTTGGGAACTGGAGCACTTGGGAACCCGCTTGAGAACGTTTGGAAACCCGTTTGTCTAACGCCCCTCAGAACTCCGACTTTTTCTTTAACCCCAAGGCTTAAAAAATAACAATTTTAGTTTACCTTTGGCCATAGGTTTTGCGGGACTTTCTTTCAGCTGTTAGAAAGCTCTCTGGGATGTGTAGGAAGGTCAACTCCCATATTAAAGAAACAGAGATGCACAGACATTCCCTGACCGATTTGAGCCTAGTTTACAGAAGGTTGTTACTCCAATCCGCTGTCGCGCGGTCGTAGGTACGTCGGGGCAAACAGGGTGATGCCTGAATGATCGCTTACGAGAACAGAAGTACAACGTGTCAAAGGTTGTGTAAGGACATCTCGGCACGCATTACCGTGACTGTCAGT
This sequence comes from Ixodes ricinus, assembly GCA_037355805.1. Classification (NCBI taxonomy): domain Eukaryota; kingdom Metazoa; phylum Arthropoda; class Arachnida; order Ixodida; family Ixodidae; genus Ixodes; species Ixodes ricinus. The sequence continues at coordinate 18,797 of JAZHYW010048696.1, forward strand.
ACACTCCCAACATCGACAAGTTTTAAGTAATTAGAAGGAATAATAATAAACTCACTGGTGAAGTTATTATATCACGGGGGTTTCGAGCGTAGGGACAGGCTGTGTCAGCGCGCCATGATATTTCTGTCAGGTAAGGATTGCTGCTTTTTAAATGCACTGGAACAAGGCCTGACTCTGGCTTAATGAGTAAGTGGCGTTCTTTTTTATGTGTTTTTTATGTGTGTTGTTTGTTGTTTTCTGTGTTGGTGTTGCAGTATACAGGGTGTTTTTTTAACTGCACCACATTTCTAAATAAAGGGCGTAAAAGTTTTAATAATGCGGTTTTCACTGCGTGTTTATATGGCTTTGCGGACATTAGATGGGAATATAACCATCACTATTATGAAACTAATTAACCAAAATCGGTTTATTAACTTTTTATTTACTGTAATTAGGATATATGTTTATATTACAAACTTTGAGGCAGTCTTATGCCAAGACTGTTCCTGCCTGACTTCAAATCGAAACTAATCAAGGCCAAGGCTCTACAGCTGTGCCACATTCTGGATTTGCACCAACTACGAAAACAAATATTAGCGTCCAAAGGTAATCAAGCGGAAGCTTCTTTCAACTCCAAGACCCACAAAGAAGGATGCCCTTTCCGTGTGATTGTGACTGAAAAGGGATCTTGGCAGGCTAAAATATCGCGGTACCTTCTGCGTCCTTTGTCTGTCCTCCTACTTGATGAACCCTTCTTGCTATCAAGCTCAGAAGTAATAATTAATTACCTGAAAGAAAATTCAACACAAACACAATATGGGTTTTTCCTAGATGTTGAAGGCTTATTTTATTCAATACAGCACAGAGATTTGTTGGACACCGTCTGCGAATGCATCCCTAGGTTTTCAGAACACACGTGGCATACCGGTCGCGTCTTTACAAGACATTTTGAAGTTTTGTTTGTGCTTGACGTTTCTCACGTTTTCAGGTGAGACTTTCATACAGAAAAAGGAATCTGCATTGGGTCATGCGTAGCTCCCATTTTGTGCGACAGTTTTCTTTCAAAGCGGGAGAGGGCATATTCCAGGGTTTCACCTTCTATCCAGTCTCACGCATATTCAGATACATTAAGGACTATCTTGTGTTCACGACAACATACCGGACGCAAACGACATCAATACCATCAAAAACATATTTCTGGGTCATGCCCAAGCACTGAACTTCACCCACGAAATTCCGACTAACAACAACCTCCAATTTCTTCAAATGTGACTCACCTTTCAAACTGACCACGTCTGTTGGATTTATTCAGCTAGATCTAAGAAACGAATACTTCAGCATGAATCTGCACACTCAAAACTTGTCAAAAGAGGAAATGTGTCCAGTTTTTGAGCGCTGCCCTGAAAAAGTCTTGCACTCATTTATCAAAAAGAGCTTTGACGCGCAAGTATCAAGGGTCAAGGCGTCAGGTGCCCCACCTCCATCCCGTCTGACGTTGTTGAATCTATGATAAAACCAAACAGAACAAGCAAGGAAAATAAAGAAAAGAAGACGACCAGCGATCGTCACTTATATCCATCGTATGTGTCAAAACTTCAAGCTAATCGCCTGCAAATACTATGCGCTGGTTGGGTTTTCAGCCTCCGACAACCTAAAAAAGCTCTGCCCCCAAGTCAACACCCCGCGCACAAAACCTAAAAAATGCGGCGTTAGACACTGCAAAAAATACGTCAACTGTTGCAGCGGAGTAGTGTTTGTGATCCAGTTCACCTGTGGGAAGGTTTATGTGGGACAGTCGGCAAGATGCATCAGCGTAAGGCTCAGAGAACATACGCTATCTCTAAAATCCTCTTCATCGTGGCATATCGCTCCACATGTGATGGACAGCGGATGTGCCCCGCTCCTGTCCTTCACAAGGATTCTGAGAAGGTGTCCTCATAAGCCCGAACCCGCGAGATCTTTGAGGCCCAAGTCATTGCGACTAAAGAGGCGCCTGCATCAGTGCTCCATCGGTGACTTTATCATCAAAAGAATTAGAGTACATGAAATATTTTTCTTAAATTTTCTTAAATTTGGTTTACCTTGTTCTTTCTCTTCCTTTTTAATTTTTTTCACTGTTACCCACCATTTCTTCTTGTTTTTACTAATTCCTTTTTTTTTACTTTTTTAATTCTCAGACTTTCGCGATCCTTTTGCTCCTTTCTCATAAACATATGTAGCTTTTAACGTTAGGGTAATTTATGTCTTGGTCTTCGCACCTTTCGAATTAAAACGTCCGTTGCGGTAAGCGCATGTGCTGTGTAGTCTTCCTCTTGTCGTTGTCTTTCGAGCGTTTTTTTCCCGTAGGGTTTAACCAACTAGGCCAACGATTGTTTTGCTCTCAGTATCAATAGACGATTTTAGAATCCACTTGAGTGCACCTTTACCTACATCATTTAACTTTCTTTTCGCGTTTTCGTTAATATTGTTCCACAAGAGTATAGTCATGGAGCGAATATGGTTAAACCTGCGTTGAGTGCAGTGCTAAAAGAAATGTTATTAATCAGCACCACTTTACTGCTACGTCATTCTGGTTCTCTACGTCCTAATTAATACGACTTTGCTTTTCAAATAAAGTGCTTTAAAACAAAACCGTCGCGCGGCAGCTGATAAAAATAAAAACTACTCAGGTACTTTGAGAAGAGTCACACTAGTTAGGTACTTACAGGTGTGAGATCTGCTGAATAAGCGATCAATTCCCCAAAATCACGACCGGTGTCATACACGAGACCAACACGAAGGAGGAGTGCAGATTCCATCGAGGTATGAAACACCTGCCAGAGATTTAACATTAAACACGGCCGTAACTCTCATGTTTATTGCGCAGGTGCACTGAATGAGATTTTATAAGCAACGCTTAAAATCCATTGTTCGCCACTTATGGGAACCTAAAAGTGTTGTTCTATAGAGATGTTACAGTGTAACGCTGCTGTACTATTTATAATTTTTAAACAATTATACTGGTTGTCTCATCAAGAAAAAGCAAGTCTTGCGCATTATGCATGCGCAGCACAAAGTAGTTCTTACAAGATTCGGTTGTCGGAGAAAAACACAGCGTTTTCGGCATTTAAAACGTGTACGTCCTGATTAAATGACAGTAAGGTAGGGTAAATTTTACGCACATAGAGGAGTAAATAAAAAATGTTTAGGAAGAAACCGGACCAGTTTTACTTCGGTTTTTAAGGTGAATAAAAGCATGGAGGATATACACTTTACTCATAATTTGTTTAAGTAGTAAATCAAGCAATGTTTGCAAACGTTTGAGGCCTGAACAGCTGCCACGGACGTATGAACGTTATTGATGCTAAAGACGTTATTCGTCAAGAACACACCTATATTATATTCGATGGTCGCTTTAGAGAGTTTGGAGGCGCTCTGAAAAACCAATGACTATTAGATTGGTCGAAGTGGGGTACTTTAACTAAAATCGCCCTAGATTGCCTCAGAACGCTCTCAGACTTTCGGATAACGCTGTCCTCTCACTTGTAGGCCTGTGAGACGCTCTGACTTTGAATAGACCGATGACACCAAGCAAACTGTGCAGGCGCGCACATCCGGGAAGTGTTACCGCCACCATGCTGCATTCAGTCACCGCTTACCGGCTTTCCGGATGCATAGGGCTGCGGTGCGCTTACATCAACACACATCATTGTTTGAGACGCCCCAGTTTGAATTGGATTCTCCTCTCATATGTGTATTTCACTAGGGTTGCGTTGTTTGTGATGCCTTAAAACCCGTTCACACACTTGCGATTTCTTGAGACCGAGTGTCTTGGAACCTCTTGAAATATTTTACTACAAGAGGACACGCTGGCGGAATCTATTGGGTAGCAGTGGAAGCTTAGCGAACCCATATATTTTCTGCTTCTCTCGCGCATCGTCGTTTCTTTCTTGGCTCCAGAAAGCATTTTATTAACGTTATAAGCGACCATTTCTCATAAGTAGTACGCACATTTTACCTCGGATATCACTCAAAACCGTCGCGCATGAGAAATGCAGTTCCAGGGTCACCGCATAGATGGCGCCAGCGTGCCAGAGTGTTCTCTCGTCCTAGGCGACTTAAGAGATTTAAATGAAGCCGGTTCTAAGGACTCGCAACTGTTGGAACAGGCCTTTAGTTTCCCTGCAAGCGTAGAAAAGCCGTTGCAGTCGTCTTATCGGAGTAGAAGCGCTTTGTTGTCCGCTGCACGTCGGCTGCAAGTTTGAGTCGTTCACGCGCTGGTTCACTACGGCCGAGGGAAAAACAAGGACTCCCTACTCTAGCACTCCGGCTGCTAGAGTAGGGAGTAGGGAGACCTCGGACGGTTATCGAGTGTGTCGGTGGGAAAAGTAGCTTTGTTCTCGTCAGGCTTGTGCATGACAATTAATCAATGATGAAGTAAGTAGAGCTAAATAGACATTTCCGGATAGCGATAGTTTTATAAAAGTCGCCTCAGTTCGATGACAGCCTGCGTGACACGTTGTACATTGAGTGCGGGAAGAAGCCTGCACACCGACAATACACGAGATAAGAAAGGTCATGGCTGACGCTCGTCATAGCCCGCATGTGTCAAAAAGCTGCAAACCATGCAAGATACGTTAAACATTAAATAAACAAAAATGTTTGTGCAAACGTTTTTTTTCTCTAGCTCCGAGCGCTAGCTAACAGGCGCCCGACGATAAAGCTTTTATTCTGTGGTCTCGATTAGTGTTAACGCCGTAACGCCAACTAAAATCGAGTTGTGCCCTCATAGACCACCACCAGGTTGCTGAGGTTTTTCGATGCTTCCTTGGCGGTAAATGTTTCACTTCTAAAGAAATATACGGGGTTTTCACGTTGTGGTTGAAAATAGCAAAGCCTGCGCTCGAAAAAGTATGCTTTCGATTTAAGCTATGCATATCGAGAGTGTCCTGAGCTTTTAAAGCACAGTTCTTATTGAAACAAGTCGTCGCAAGTAGAGTTATAACACTTAAAATACATCAAGCAAAACGTCCTTTTTTTCTAAATGGCCACCGCAAAGCAGTTTGGAAGTCTCGATTCAGATAGTCCGTTACGGCGCGAGCGCTCTGCAAGATTACAAGGTACATTACTCTTTGTCACGCCCGACTATGTCTTGAGCCCTGTAAGTATGCAATCGTTAGGTCAGTGGCGCACCGACAAATTTCTGGTGGTTCAACGTGATCATCGGTGGAAGACTAACATCATATTTTATATGAGTGCACAATTCATGATAAAGAACTCGCAAGCATGGTCCCAGCCGCAAATAATTTACCGGGCAATTAGGGCCGCTCAAAGGGATGCTGAACTGAAAATCTGGATTTCTGGAAATAAGGCAGCAGAAGCGTTGAACGGGACGCTACGATCTCCAAAAAGTTGCTCCTACATCGATATCTCAACCGGATGGCCATATTTTGGCAAAAGAAGGGCGCGATCAAGCGAGAACTTGATGCGTCACTTTCCTCCTGGAACACTTGAGAATGAGAGGAAGCGGCTTTGCTTCTCTCGATCCTCACTTTGGTTCACTTGCTAGAGGGGACGAAGTGAAGAGGGAAGAAGAATCATGACGTGCGCGTCTCGTTAGCCTCATCGACCAAATTCAACCGCGGACTTTTTTTTCTTCTTTTGCAAACATACGGCGATATGTTAGAGATACTTCTGTATTGGGCAGGAGATCGAACTATAGGGGGCGCGCTGACCCGTTTGTTGTCCCCATACTCGGTGTTTACTCAACACAAGGCCTGTGCACATGCCCAGAGGCCTTATGGGCCTGTCCATGTCATCTTCTACAATACAGCGCCGGGCACAGTTTAATGGAACAAATATTAACAATCGACGAAGCGACGTTCAGTGCCGGATCTATCCTCAGAGAATGCGAGCTTGACCCACTTCGGCTTTTGTGCTGAGCTGGGACCGTGCATGCTGCATTGTTCATGCAGGCCGGAGTGGAAACAAAAGAACCCATCCTCCCCCTCACCGGAGAACACGAACTCCAGCCGAACGCTGACGCCGCGTTCGGTTATGTCGGCCGAGCGCTGAGTCATTGTATTTGTTGTCCCCATCCGTGTAGTTCTAAAGTTAACCGCTTGGGGCGTCACGGTCGCTCATCTCCCCAATAAGAAAAGTTTTTGGTTTGTACATTGTCTCGCCTATCGCTCCAGCCTTGTTTTGTGAGCTCCAAAGCACAGTTCAGCATCTCTTTAAAGACTTCTCGGCCATGGCAAACCTGCCGACAAGCTGAGGTGGCTACCAATGCACTGACTAAATATGTAAAAGCAACTCTAGACGGGACGCGCTGGAGATGGAAGGACAAGACGAAAAAAAGGATATGGCTTATGTGCCCATTTTCTTTTGTGTCACGGTATCTTCTCCGTACGAATATGTTCGGACACATTTTTATGGCTTCCATTTTATGGGTGACTTTCATTTTATGGCATATTTCTAGTAGTTTCGTGTGCTTATAACTTTCTATTAAGTTTCTCTTTGTATACATCTGTCGAAAGTAGACTGAGTAGACAGGCGAGCGGGTTTATCTTACACATATTTGAAAAAAAACCAGAGAAGACTGAGGCGCTTTGTTTGTTTTCTTTTTCATCCGTCATCTCGGATTTATCTCAAATGTGTTACATATCTGTTCTTTCACTATCCCACTTCCCCCTTCCCCAGCACGATGTAGCAAGCCAGCATAATTAAGCTTGGTTGTCCACTTGATCTTTGAATAAACAGATTTTTTTTTTCTACATAAGCGAAATTCCCAAAAGCGTTTTCACTCGATAGTGTTCTCCTTCTCGATTAGGCTACGCTTTAATTTACAAATATTTGCGTTATAAAGAGAACTAATCGATCTTTACATGATTTATCGTGTAATGTGTGAAAGTTTTAACTGGGAAGTGCTGTAGTGACAGCTGTGATTCGGGTTCGGAATCAAGATATACAACCCGCCACCGCACGACGGAGAGTGTTGCAGTCTACGGGCCACAGCGATCTTTCATCGGTGAAAACAAAAAACGTTCCGCCAACAGACGGACCTGTTTTAGTTTGGTTCTTCAGGTGACAACGAGTATAGCTTCGTCTGTTTCCAGAAGATTCAAGGTCACCCACCTCGGATGAGCTGTCGCCTGCTTAAATTATACCGAGCCCAAGGCACCCGGTTTTGTTATTCAATAGCCACGCTTTGAAGATACCTAGTACATGTGGCGTGGTGTTTAGGAATCATTTCATTACAATTCAAATCGTACAGGTATATTTTAGATGACATTTACATTACGCGCATTCTGAGGGTAAGAAGACATGCGAGCATTTTGAAAGTACGGTTGTAAAATACTATCAACTGGTTTTCTCTGTTTACATTCTAACAGAGAAATGCTTCTCGAAAATAGTATTATTTAAGAACATCAGATCCAGACATGCATTGTGTAACCATCCGTGATCTAAAATTGTAGAGAAGAATACAGCAATCAAACCTGTTAGACGACTTGATTCGCACGACGTATTGTTTAATGATGGATGTTCAATCTGGCCTCTGCGTACCGATCAAGGTAAAAGTAGTAACAAAAATCGTAGTTTTGCCCGAATGATTTTGTGTAATTTAAGCAGGTAAGTAAAATGTAGTCGTCGACTTAAATTATTTTTGTTGTTGTTTACCAGCTGTTCAACAGCCCCATAATTTAAATACTCACCTCTTATTAAAGCAAATTCGTTGGTCGCCATGTAGTCAACAATAAGCTGCCTGCGAAAAAGGGTTTTGAAGAAATCACTGCACGGCAAATATTGTGATTAAAATGTGGCGCAGAGAGTAAGGCGTACCTGGTGAGCAGGATTACAATATCGCTTTCGTTGAACTTGCCACTTTCTTCGACCCACTCTTGAAACAAAGCCATGGTGAACGGTCCGTCCATCTCTGTTATGTTCGAACGTAATGTCTTGGTGACCTCGAATTTGGCTTCTTCTTCTTCCTTGGATGTGCAATTAGCAAAATTAACTTTCTTACGCATTTTATGCCACTGTGGGGTGAGCAAGTTGAACTCAGTTCTTTTTATTGACATTAGAGAGATCGGTTAATCGGCACCGCCACTCCTGATGCAGGGTGTTGCAACGAGCGACAAATGGCGAGCTGATTGGCGGATCGCATTCATATCATTCGACTGAAAGGTCGTTATTTTTCTCGTATAAAGTGTCGAGGAAGAAAAACAAATGCAGTCTATAATCATTTTCACCTCAAGAAAGCTAGTAAAAAAGTCTGGCTCCCGGTGCAAACTTACTACTTTGCCCCTTCGTGCGTTAAATTAAGATACATGCGACTAGCTTTAGGCTCTATTATCAAGGTGTATACGTTTTTTCGAAAATTCCCTATCGTATCTCAACTTTTGTGTGTGTTTTGCTAAAAAGGCCGCAGACCTGTGACATCGGCTACCTCAGAATATATCGGCGACCGGAGTAGATGATATCCGAACAGGCAGTGAAATCAACCCATAGCAACTAATACAAAACTTCTCGCACCGATCCATTTTGTTATGGTGAAACTCGATCTAGGTTTATATGTTTAACTTTGCGTAGCATCTTTAAAGGAACACTGAAATGAGAAATAATTCATATTTAAGCGCGTGGGGAGAGCAAGTATACCACAAAAAAAATATTTGAGCGATATTTACGCCGCAAGTCCTATCTTAGTTGAAGGTAATAACCCGGTCCAGGCCCCGACCCCAACTCTACTACTGGCTTGGCTGGGCTTCTCAGACAAACACGCTTGTATGCCTAATATTATGGTGCCTCGAACGCGTTTCCGACTGGTGTGTTTACAGTGTTCAAAAAAGTGGTCCCTCGATTTCCGCCTGATGACGTCATAGATGTGTCATGCTGTCGGGGGTCGCGATCCTGGCGTCGTCCCAACAGCTGTGGGCTATGTGGCAGAAGCCGGTTCTGCTGCAGGTCGCTCTCCAGTGTGGCAGTCCACGGAAGCTTTAACAGTCAGAAGTTGGGACGCCGTGACGGCAGCGACACTCGTGTTCGGTTTTGCTACTCGCAGCCTTTTCGTTAGCATTTATACGACCAACCCCCAGGATCACGACTTGCAACACGCTACGCCCACAAGACGCGCTCCTGAAGGAGGTGTGTCAGTGTCCGCCATCATTTGTGTCCGTCCGCTATATCGCCCGTCTATTATCGTCTGTATCACTCACAATAAGCAACCATGAATGCGGTACTCTGGCGTCATATCATACTAGATCCACCTCCAATACAAGCGTCGGTCAGCTTCTGTTGATGTGCGCTAAAACGTGACCGAAAGAACTGAAAAAAAAATCAGCAGGATAAATATGCAGTCCTTTCAGGTTTTCTTTCCATTTTGTTTTATGCATAGCGTCCGTGACCAAGGTAGCTGGGCGCCATGACGCGCTACTAAAGCGCGACCTAAAATATTTGCACTAGCAAGCCAGGTGCACTGCTCTAAACTTGAGAGTTTCAGCATTTCTCAAGCGAAAAGAAACATGCCTCGACGAAACTCACGTGAAACAAAAACCGGATTGCTTCCAGACAAACGGCTCTCAAATTTTTCAACCTCTGTGGTTTACCCCTCAGTGCTAAAACCATAGTCTCATTCACGACAGTTGCATCGAAACCGCCACCTTTCCTCAGCATGATAATGCGGAAACAAACGTTAGACGCTTGGCTCATGCGGGTCCCGCTACGAAAACAAGCATCCGCTAAGCGCTTCCGAAGACTCGTACTTGCGACAGCTATTTGCTGGCGTCGGCTGAGATCTTTCTCGAACATCTCTGTTGAGCGCGAAACAACTTGTACTCGTAAGAACAGGACAGCTTACCGTGTCACGCAACGCATCAAACTGCTCGCGGAAAACAGCGGCAGCCATGTTTGTTATCGTTTGAAAACGAAGCGGAAAAAGCGATCTTATTATACCTTTGGGAACAATACTGACTCTATTTGTATCAATTTTTTCTTCTTCAAAATTATCAACATTTGTTAAATGAAAAACTGCCGCAGTATAGACAAGCAACTGACAACAAACGTTCCAATTGTCGACCTTGTCTGCAACAGCTGAGAGCTTGAAATGGGGAGTATTTAGCGGGCTCCTTTAGCTAATGGACGAGGCATAGAGCAGGGCTACCTTTGACTAAAGTACGTATAACGGCGTAAATATTGCTCTAACATGTGTCTTAATGAAGAGAATTTCGTTTCATTTGTGTCCCACCTGGGCCCGTTAATTCTTTTTTCCTTTTTATATCAGTGTCTTCTTTAAGCGAACGAGTGCTTCTCAGAGTGACATCCCGAGCAAACCAACTGCACGTCGAAAGTACAATGTTCTGTAATTGCCATCCAAAATCGGAATTCACATAAGTCAAACTTTTCTGGAATGGGATGCTGTTTTCTTCTTGCATACTAGGAATAACACTATGTGGTGGTTTGGATTTACAAACGGTTAATAACTTTACGTGCGACTAGCATAGTTGCTCTTGCACTAGCCAGTGTCTCGTGCCAAAACGTCGGTTATAACTTCGAAGCATCATGTACGTTTTGTTTATCATTTGGTGCTTGGTCTTATTGGTCCTAACATTAACCGGTATACCTGCCCTGCACTAACATAATGAGTATAATGGTTTAGGGTTTTGAAACGTACTCAATCAGAACGGACTATAGTAGTTGGTGAAATCACATTAAGAAGCGTAACATTCTGGACGACATGAGCTGAAATAATCGATCCTGTCGTTTTCTGCGTCTGCGATCTCCACATATTGTATTGTCTCTTGATTTATTAAATACCGTAGAATACTGCGCATCCGCCCATTCCACATTAAGCGCCCATTCCCAAATCTGTAAGATCTGAGTGGATATGCACAGTACATTTATATGTAAAATTGATGACCGGACAAGCGCCCATCCCCATTTTTTTTGCGATTATCTCCAAAGTTTGAGTGGGCGCTTGTCCGGTATTTCACGGTAGTACGAGGTATAGGAATTCAACTTTTCATTTCAGCGGTGTTGTGTAAAGTGCATCTAAAACGTACTTGAAGTAACTTACAAAGTCAATCAGAGGCTTTGTACTTCAAGTACTGAGTACACTCGGACGGAGTGTACTTGTAGTAAATAAGGTGCTACAAATGCAATGTACAAGTAAAGTACAAGTACTGTTTGACACAATCCATCAAGATGCACTTCCAGTTCCCTTTGCGCTGCCTTTTTTAAAAACTGGCGTGCCTTGCCCCAGGGGTAATCGGAAGTGATTCAGTTTTTTTGACTGGCGGTGAATATTAAATAAAGTCAAGTGGTCACTGAGTAATCATTTTCGAAATTGGCGCAAAATTCTCAATGGGGAATAACCCAATGGGGTTAAACGCACTAGAGAGAGCATGACGTCAGCCCCGTAGCTTCGTAAGCAATCCTAACGTGTAGGAGTGTCCAATCCTAATATTTTTAACGTCCACGCTTGCGCTGACCGAGCGAGGAGTCGCAAGAGTTCGACATGCTGCGAGAGCTGCCCCAGTACAAACCAAGCAATGCACTGTCTGCTGGCGTTCTTTTTTTTTTTGAGAGTAGAATATTTTTTAGTATTTTTTTTTCAATTTACAAAGCATAATTTTGCTACACAAGTTTAACAAGACCGAATTTGAGGAATGCACTTTGAAGTCGGGAGTTGTACTTTGCTAGGAAAGTACCACAGAACTAATCGAAGTACAAGTTTTCTAAACCTACGTAAAGTCCTACTTTAAGTACTATGCACTTAAAGTACTTCTCAACACTGCATTTCATGCCTAGCTCCGACCACAGCTCTCTCAAAACTGGTAAGTAAAAGAAAACAAAAATGGAAGACACTTTAAGCTCATATTGTGATAGATAGAACGCTCTGACTTATAAGAAAACCCCAAAAAAGTTTATTTCAGAATATATTTGATTGCCAATTAAATCAGTTTATTGTAATATACTTACTGTCGTATTGTCCAAGCCGACAAGGTAGAGTTCTATCTTGGGGCATTCAAGTTCTCTAAGGTAGACTTCGGCCTATAAAATATTCAATGCACCATTTTTATTCCTCACTGAGATTAGTGTTTGATGTTGTAGCTTCATGCGGTCATATTTAGGATACTGCATATTATGATTCACCCGTTCGAGAAGAGCGAACACCTCTAAATATTCAATAATGTTACTAATAGGCTGGCATTCAATAATGGCAGTATTAATTTGCGTAATAAGGATGAATAGAACGGAAGTTTTCAGTTCACCCGAATGGATCCATTTTCTTGTCGTCTTTTTCAGCAGGCTTGCCCGTCTTTCTTTAAAATTATTGTTTCCAACTCGGAAAAATATGAACCTCTTTTTGCACCACAATATCAAGTTATTATTAAAAATACCTTTCAAAATATTTGGTTTAAGTATTGTTTCCTAACCTCAGGGATTTATTTAACAGAAAATGAGTAATTGTGCATATTCCCCGAGCCTATACTACAGATTGGGGTACAGTAATTATTTATTGCGACTATCTGCCTCGACGGCCACCTGTCCTAAGGCGTTCTCGACGTTTTTGCGTGCACAACATGGCCTCTTATCGGGCTCACGAACCAGAGCATAAAGACGAGGTGGTAGTGGTAGGCGTTGTTGCTACAGTAGTTGAGGAGGTTGGTTGCTGCAGAGTAATGACGACGAAGAGGCCACTATAGGACGTAGAAAATGCACGACCGCCACTTTTCATTCATTTGAAACTGGAAGTACGGTTTCCAGTGTGTTTAGTCCTTTCATTCGAAAGCCAAACAATCCTTCGGAACTCACACCAAGATGACTGTGAAACTCGCATAAAGACGAGACGCCCAAAAAAACTGGTGACATGTGCACTTCTCTAGTGCAGTCTGCTTTCAAATAAATATTTTTGGGGTTAATTAGCTTAAAAAGGGTCGGCGCGACCGTATTTATTCTCAGAAAATTGATCGCCACTAAAATGTTTCCCATTGTGGCAGATACCTAGTTCGCTTTTTGATAAGATCACACCTCACTCTCTGTATCCGTTTACGCGCTCCCGATAGCAATTATTATTTTGTAACTACCTGTATAAAACTGTTTCTATAAAGTAATGATGAAACTTCCTCGGTGGCTAAATTAAACCCCATGGAGGTTGTCTGCCGAAAGAAAAATTATCTATGTATTAGCGCATCTCTGGCTTAAGCTTGACGAATGCGGCGAGATGCCTTTTCTGTGTCTTTTTAAGAGAATTGACTTCACATTCTCCTAATATTGTTTTGAGCTTTGATCGCACTTTATACGCTGATCATCACTTTGATGTTCACAAATATTTCTGACACGTCAGCCTATGTCGGTCATTTGATTATTAGGTGCGGCTGCGCTAATAATTATTGCAGACTAAACAATACAAGGTTGTACTTACCGTGTGCAACATCACGTTTAGATATGTTAGAAGGGAAGAGTTTGGAGAGGGCTCTTCCATCCTCGAAGCCAGAAACGACGTGTCGCACACAAAGTGTACACCCAATTTTATGCTTGGTTGGTTTTCTTCATCTGTAGTTCCTAAAAGTTTAGTGTAGATAAACTAAATGTTGTTTCTAGGGAAATATACGAGGGAGAACCAAAGAAACCGAACTAATTCTTTTTTAAGCAGAGCTTTTGCAGCACCGCGTTTTGCCGCCAGGAGTTGACAGAGCGAACATTGCTGAGCCATTAGGTCTAATTCCGTCCTCGAAGAAGGTTAGGACTAGTTGCGGCTGGGTTTATAGGGACAAGTGTTTCGTGTGGGCGTCGTTTTTGCAATGTCTGATTTCTGTGAACGGCGTGCGGCGATTAAGTTCTGTTTTTATGCTCGGTAAAAAGTGGAACAGAAACTATTGAACTGTTAAAAACGGCGTACAGTTCGACGCGTTGCACTCCGTAGCTGACTAGTTTTTGTTTCTAGAATGAAAAGTAGAAATGAAACAGTGAAAGTGTTTTGCTGACGTATGCTGAGGTGAAGAAAAAAACGACGTGCAGGCGCTGTCAAGCATCGCACAAAGATGAATTTAAACGATGTTTCGACACATGGATTAAAAGATTAGACAAGTGTATTAGTGCAAGTGGACAGTACTTTGAAGGAGATTGAACGTTTGTACTTGAAATTGGAATAAATAAGTGCAAAACATTTAGTTCGGTTTCTTTTGGGTCCCCCTCAACATCACACACAATCTCATGTGTCTCGACACACTGAGGTATACAAAAGGTTTCATTTTATTTTGAACAGATTTAAAATAAGGTGGTGGTAGTTAGACGAGTTCTGTTTTCACCATGTATTTACAGGCTCTGTTTGGATTAGATTAGAGGATAAACGGCATCCTAATTTGACTAATTAACTAAAGTATGTTGAGTAACTTTTTTAAATATTGGTTTTAGAAGTCATGTTAAACTTGCAGTATTCACGGCAATTACTATTGGAGGTTAGATCAAAAAAGAACGTGCGAAAATGTGGTTTTCTTTACGTATTTTTATCAATTTACACGTTTCTTTTTGCTTCATTTAATAATTGCAACAAAAAAGCGCATCTATAACTCACCAGAGTTAGGGTTAAAAGAGTCACGAAGTTCTTTAAGTTACGTTATCAGCTGTGTCGTCGGCGCACTCACAAAGGACACTCTTCCGAGTTAGTGACAACATAATTAAAACGACAACGTCACTCTTTGAAGCGACATTGTGGGCAGGGATTGCGACTCTCTTTTGAGCAAAACTTTTAAATCAGACGTAACAATCTGAGAATTCTAGGATTAATAAATAAACGCCATGACCTTTTCGCAATGTTTTTGTTAACTAAAAGTTCCTTTAATAGCAATCGCCATGAACACTTCAAATTCCAACATGACCCCAAAACTCAATAATTTAAAATTTAGTTATAGTACTTCCCATTATTAGAAACTTACCGGTACAAAGATGCTCTCATCTAGTGACCGTCGAACCTGTTAAGTGCATGGCGAAAGCAGAACTCGTCTAATATCATCCCCTATGTTTAAAGAAAACATCTGTTTAATTAAAATCAAATTATGTTCCTTTCTTTATTAAACATATTATTACACATTTCCCTGAGGCTACTGTCCTGCTCCTTGCTAGAGAAGCCTATGGCTCCGCGCTTTAGAGGTGTTCGGTAAACGACAAAGGTGGAAAGTTTTTTTAAGGCGAAAATATGTCCTGTGATGAAACAGTGTGCATGACCTAAACACTTGCCCAATGCATTCTCACACAGAAAAACATTATAATCAGGAGAGGCGTTTTCTCGACTTCGACATTTGGTGACTATTTCGCGTAAAGCGCGTCATTGGGGGCACGGAGTAAGGTCTGGGAATGCGGACACCTAAGCATTTGTTGAGATTAAAAACTACGGTTTAACAAATAACCATCTACTTATTTTAATGTTACTAACCCCCCTAAGATATGTCAGGAATCTTGGAGTTTATAACTACTGTCACCTTTGATGTGGAAAATTAAGACACTTTCGTTAAAATTGCAGGCTAATCATTAGGTCCTTTATTATAAGGTACACAAATACAAAATAACAATACATTTTTGTAATAAAGGAAAATTTGAAGGAGACATTTTCCGAAAATAAAAACTACGAGGAAAACATTTTTTATGCGAGTTAATCAAGCAATATAAATGTTGACAGTCTCCGCTCTTAAGGCGCGTTGCCACCGGCGATGCGATCTAGTCGCGCGATAACTTTCATCGCAAAAGCGACCATCGCGGGCCAAAAAGCGACGCGATTTCAGCAGTCGCTTCCTGACCCGACTTTCTGCAATGCGATATAGTTGCGGAGCGGCTGAACCAATCAACGGCGGTCGGAGTGAGAGTTTTCAAAGAACGACTCGCCTACGAAGGCGTTGGACTCGCTCATCGCGCACGCCAGTGTGACCATCGAACTTTTTTTGCGATGCGATCTAGTCTCATCGCGCGACCGTTTACATCGCCGGTGGGAATGCGCCTTTAGTGCGCAAGAGCGTGTATCATACTTCCTTGGAGCTAACCTAAAAGCATAAATAGCCTGCCGTAATTTGATATACACAACCTTCGACAACAGTCCCTATGGTGAACGTTGCAGCACAAACAAACGTGCGATTAACAAAAACGATGACAAAGGTGTGTGGCAAGGACATATATGTGTTTTAACACCTGGACTTTTCAGCGCGAATCCAAACAAGAATGTTTCGAAGTCTAGGAAAGGATGCCACGCTGCAAACTGTAACTAAAATAATTAATGAATCAGTGAATGAATGCTTATGTAGACACTCCTGTCTGAGAGAGTTGAGAAATCTATGTTCTAAGTCCACTGAGAAGGCTTAATTCCCGGTTACAACACTAGAAGAGTTTTAGCGCTCAATATTATTAGTGAATAATGACTTTCATTATTACATTATTCCTCCACCTAATATACACTGCACACAATATACACTTTACAAAATTTGTAAAAGCTATTTGCGCAAACAAAAACTTTGTGTTAAACGTTTTTTTTTTTTTGCGAATGGATTAAGAAATTTAGGTGCTGACAGTTTCCACTCTCGATGTGACGTGGGCGGACACATAACGATTGGAGCTATACTACCATGAGAAATGGTTTGCCGTAAATTGATATATTTATTCTTTAATAGCACTTTGTTTCGTGAAAGCTTAAAAGAGCTGTGCAACAATTTTAACGTTGAAAGGACTGGCATATTCTACTTTTGACATTGTTTATCTTGTCACAAATGACAGAACACACACCTCCTTCCTACGAGATGTTGCGATTCCGCCGCGTAATCGCGAGGCAAAAATTCGAATATCACCCGACCTGCATCCACGAGCTTCGGACATGAGGCACCACGTGGTCTGACGTGAATGGGTATCTTGTAGAAAGATAGCAAGTTGTGCGAATACCTGCTTTATAAAAGGTAACTTTTCTATAAATCTTGTCGTTCCAACATAAATATAAATGCGTCAAAAACCTGGTGTCATCGAAAAACACTTTTATTATACGTAGTTTTAGTGGCTGGAATAAAAGGTAACTTTTCTATAAATCTTATCGTTCCAACATAAATATAAATGCGTCCAAAACCTGGTATCATCGACAAAACTTTTATTATACGTAGTTTTAGTGGCGCCATCTATCCTAGGTCCACAAAACCGTCAGTTCTCTCTGCTACCGCGAACAGCCACCAGAAGCCGGAGGGGACGGGGCAGAGCCGGCCGTACCCGGATGAGACTTTCCTCCTTTCAGCATATTATTTAAAACGTACAGCGAAAAGACTGGACGGATGAAAGGAGACAAACAACCGCTGAACTTACAACTGAAGTTTTAATCGTCAAGGCGCAGCCTATATACACGATCAAACAAAGGAAACACACGAAGCCTATAACACCCCACTGAAACCCGCACAATTATCGCGCATGCTGTCGTCGTGAAAGGAAATCTAATTCTTTAGCCGTCAAAAGAACTGACGGGGCGCTGACAAACTCTTCCCCCAAGCGCGCTATTGCCTCTGCCTCTATTATCTCCCTGGTCAAGTCATTGGCACTTCTTCCAATGTCAGTACATTTTTTAAACTCCGCATCACAGCCACTGTCACAAAAATGAATGCCCAAGTGGCCAGATACTAACCTGTTTACATTGTAGCAATGCTTTCATGACCTATCATTAAGGCATCTGCCCGTCTGATCTACGTACTGTTTACCACAGGATAGTTGAATGGAGTAAACAACTTTCTCTGTATAATGAACAAACCGATTTTGATGCTTCTTTTTGCACTCCAGAGGCCTCCCGGTAAACTGATTGACATTTTTGCAAGGCTTAGACAACTTGTTCGGGGCAGAGCAGACCACAGTGACGTCTACCCGATTTCCTATTTCTTTAAAGCCATGTGAAATGTTATGTAAATAGGGGACCACGGTAACTTTGCTGCTTCTTTCTTTAGGAGCGTTCTCCGCATCTGCACCACCTTCTAATTTTTTTCTTAACAAAGCGCCTGCTACCGGCGTCAAGTGGTGTTGCGGATAGTGCGGTGACCGAAGGCGGGAAACTTGAGCGTCTGATGGACGCAGGATTTCTTCCTGCGTCCACCAAGCACAGGTGAGCTTTGACGCTCAAGTTTCCCGCCTTCGGTCAGCGTATTATTCGGAACACCTATTGACGTCGGTAGCAGCCGCTTTGTTAAAGAAAATGAAATTAGATTGCGGTGCAGATGTGGAGAACGCTCCTAATGAAAGAAGAAACAAAGTTGCCGTGGTCCCCTATTTACATAACATTTCCCATTGCTTAAAGAAAATAGGAAATCGGATAGACGTCACTGTGGTCTTCTCTGCCTCAAACAAGTTGTCTAAGCTTTGCAAAAATGTCAATCTGGTCTACCGCGAGGCCTCTGGAGTGCACAACGAAGCATCAAAATCGGTTTGTTCATTGTATAGAGAAAGTTGTTTACTCCATTTCACTATCCTGTGGTAATCAGTACGTAGGTCAGACGGGCAGATACCTCAATGATAGGTTAAAGGAGCTGTGCAACAATTTCAGGGCTTTGCTTAGATAATTGTGGAAGTTGATGCCTGACACTTCTGAAGTGAACTACCGAAAACAGATTTTGTCTGGATACCCTAGTTTCTATTTAAAAAAATGAAAATCATCCAGGTTTTTGCCACCTCTCAACTCGTGCATCGTCTTCCGGGTCACGTACGCAGTGACGTCGATGGGGTAGGCGCGGGGCTCCGGTGAAGCTCTCTCTCCAGAGTCATCAATGAGCAGCGAGAACTCATCCGCTCGCGACCGCTTGACCACGTGCTGGCGGGCGCAGCGCGAACAATATGGTGAGAGGAGGAAAGTCTCATCCGGGTCCGGCCATACCCGTCCGGCCCTGTCCCCCTCCCCTCCGGCTTCTGGCGGCTGTTCGCGGTAGCAGATAGAGCTGACAGTTTTGTGGACCTAGGATAGATAGCGCCACTAAAACTCCATATAATAAAAGCTGCGTCGATGATACCAGGGTTTTGACGCATTTGTATTTATGTTGGAACGACAAGATTTATAGAAAAGTTACCTTTCATCGAGCAGGTATTCGCACAACTTGCTATCTGTCTACAAGATTCCCATTGACGTCAAGCCGCGTGTTTCTCATGGTCGTCACACTCGGCTGCAGGTCGGGGAATATTCAAATTTTTGCCTCGCTTTGACGCGGCGGAGTCGCAACATTTGGATGGAAGGAGGTGTGTTTTATGTCATTTGTGACAAGGCGAACAATGTCAAAAGTAGAAGATGTCAATTTTTTCAACGTTAAAATTGTTGCACAACTCTTTAAGAGCGCATTGTTACAATTTAAACAGGGTTGTATCTGGCTACTTGGGCATTCATTGTCGTAACTGTGGCTGTGATGCGGAATTTCAAAAATGTACTGTTATTGGAAGAAGTGCCAGTGCCTTGACCAGGGAGATTATAAAAGCAGAGGCTATAGCGCGCTTGGGGGAAGAGTGTGTCGGCGCCCCATCAGTTCTTTTGTCGGCTATAAGAATTAGATTTCCTTTCAGGACGACAGCATGCGCGATGATTGCTGCGGGTTTCAGTGGGGTGTTATAGGCTTTGTGTGTTTGCTTTGTTTTGATCGTGTATGTAGGCTGCGCCTTGACGATTAAAGCTCCAGTGGTAAGTTCAGCGGCTGTTTGTCTCCTCTCATCCGTCCCGTCTTTTCGCTGTACGTTTTAAATAAGCATGCCTTTCCAACACGGCCCAAGCTTCCATTCTGAACAATTTCACCATATTGTTCGCGCTGCGGCAGCACGTAATCACGCGGTCGCGAGCGGATGAGTTCTCGCTGCTCACTGATGGCTCTGGAGAGAGCTTCACCGGTACCCCGCGCGACCCCCATTGACGTCGCAGCGCATGTGACTCGGGAGATGGTGAAGGAGTTGAGAGGTGCTAAAAACCTCAATCGTTGTCCATTTTTAAAATAAAAACTTGGGCATGGAGGCAAAAGCGGTTCTTTGTTCTTTACTTCAGAAAGGTCGAGACACCAACTCCCAAATTATTTAAGCAAAGCACTGAAATTGTTGCACAGCTTCTTTAAGTACGACTAAACGCGCAGTTAGCAAGAACAATGACAAACGGTATGTTGCAATGACATATCTCGAGATTTAAATGCTTCAAACTGTAGCACTATCTATTAAATGGATCAACGAACCAATGCTTATTTAGACACTGGGAGAGTTTAGTAAAATGCCGTGTATTCCACCCGAGAGTGGCTTTATTCATCTTTACAGCGCTACAACTGTCCAGCACACAATATATTAGTAAATGATGCACTTAAATTACAATATTTTTCGCACGTACTCAATCAAAAGGATACAAAGCAAAACAATTATGGTCATAAATTTAACATATAGTGGAAAGACTCAATGATCGCACAGAACGTAATAGCAAATGACAGAAGACAAAGTACTCTAAATCCTCAAAGTTAGGCGAGCGCCTAATTTCCGTGAATTTCGCGACTTTTTGGATTCGCGAGCTTCAGTAGGCGTAGATATAGCTTTCGTCTATAGATGCGAACTGCAGCCCTCAAAATGAGCGAAATTTAAGTGTCACGAATATGACCCCGCTGCCCACTTCGCAAGAAAACAGGCACGCTAAAATAAAAATAAAACGTTATAGAGTAAGCATTTATGAATATATTAATAATTCAGGTTGAAAAATATTATGACAGATTTTTATTGTAAGTGTCTGTAAAGAAAGGCAGCCTTTAATATTGTCTATTATTCGTTGACGCGATTTAAGAATTCAGGTATAATGAAACGTAATTGCTGGCTCCTAAAATTTTGAGAATTCTATCTTGAATATATTTTTGTGTCGTACGATTTATGTTGTTGTTTTCGAGCGGTGCAATTCTAAAACGTGCTGCTCGCACCTCTTTTAGGTCTGTAAATCAATATCTATACCCTCAAGATGTAATGCTGTGTGACCGTAAGAAGTTTATGGTTCAAGAAACAAGTTGCCATGGTAGCCGGAGAATCTAAATTATAAATGTATCAAGCAACCCTTTTTTTTGTAATACGAGTAGTTTATTAATATTACAGGGAGGACTCAAATAGCACGTTACACATTCAAATATAACAAACCTAAGAGGGTAAACTTACCTTATTTATATCCATTTAATGTTATTACCTTTAACATTTTTTTCATCGACTTCTAAGGACTGAACACTTATGTGAAGGTTTGAATTCTAACTTATTCAAACTAACACTGTAAATATCTAAAAACACGTTGCCCTTACTCGTTTCGGGTGATATTAAGACTTATGCTCGTTGCTAAACGCCTTGATTGCAATGCTCTTCAGCACGACGCTAATAACGTACTGCAATGGTCTTCGGCAAATATTTTGCTACCAATCCTACCAAAACTATGGTTCCCTTTCTGAGCAGACGGCACTCTGTTATGCATTTTACTGACCTTTCGGAGGAACTGAAATCGAGCGCGTGACCGTAATAAAATGTCTCGGTGTGTGCCTTGTTAGCGCATTGTCATTCAATGCTCAAGTTTCTTTTATTGTTAACCATACGGTGAAAACTCGTGGTATTATATCTCGTATAACTCTAAATATCAGAAAGCATGCTTGCACGACTATTTTTTTGTGGTTTAGTGTATTCACGGCTTGAAGCTGCCTCAGTGATATAAAAATCTCTAACACCTACACAGTCTCCAAGAATTGAACCGGTGCAAAAAATATTGATACGCATTGTATATGACAGACACTTTGGAGAGTCGTTATTGAAAAGATTATGAACTTATATCTTAATGGTGTTTTACTTAGGTTTTCGGCAAACAGACGATTCGAGCGTGACTTGATTTTCTTTTTTCAGCACAGGGTGGTAAATATTTGAATGTAAACATATTCCGCGGAAATCTTTCTGGTTGAGCGTGAATTAAAATCCGAAAATGTAGCCCTAACCCTAACCCAAAAGGAGACCCGACGTTTAGAGACCAACTTGGTTTCTTCTTTAAGGGTGACTGAAAGCACGCGGAACAGCATCAGCTCCTAACCTATTCGTCTCCCAAAAGAAAAAAAAAGAAATTAAAAAGAAAAACCTAAGAAATTAAAAACTTCGAACTTTTTTTTGAGTTGTGGAGACGGTCATGTCTTCAGCTTTCTCGTCAGGTCACAGAGGCCATATGCGTACACAGAGGGCAAATCGCCCAGGGACCTGTTTAGATTTCCTGGCGTACGCTGAATTTGCCACGATGCCAAGAAAAGTCTTCTTTGGAAATGGGGCTCTGCTTCCACCACGTGCGCGTTCGCGAAGTCAATGCGCTGGTCTAGGGTATCGCAATATTCGGCGGCGCTAGCGCTGCGCTCACTGCCAAACTTCCGCACGTCGTTCTTGTGTTGGCGGATTCGCTCGGGAAAGTTCTTCGTCTCGGCCGATGTAGGTTGCGGGGCACTCTGCTCATTGAATGGTGTAATCCACGCCCTGTGGCCTTTCTTTTGGTAGACGTTCTTTCGGTCTTCGCAGTGTGGACGCGGGCTTGTGGGCCACTAGAATACCTTTCGTTCCCACTACTCGTGCGAACGCTTCGCTGGTTCCCAGTACTCGTGCGAACGCTTCGCTTGTTCCCTTTACGCAGGGAACGCTGATGTGCGCGACTTGATGGGGCTGTCTTCCTTCTACTGATATCTGGTTTTGTCTTGCGAGATCTTGGCGTCGGGTGATGCGCTCGATGATGCCACTAGAGTAGCCATTTTTCTTTAGGTCTTCAATTATGGTCTTCTGCTCCTGCTTTTTATCGGTTTCCGGCGAGCAGATAGGCGTTGCCCTACGCAGGAGGGTCGAAATCACTGGCGCCTTGAGACTCGTTGGATGGTTGGAGTCAAAATCGAGGTAGCGTCCGAAGTGTGTTGATTTTCTGTACATCGTAAACTTCAGATCTTGCCCCTGTTGGTTAATCTTCACATTAAGGAAAGGAAAGGTGGCATCCGTCTCACATTCCACAATAAACTGAATGACCGGCTTGATAGAGTTGAGGTGTGCCAAAATATTAGTCATGTCCAATTTATTGAGAATGCAGAAACAATCATTCAGATAGCGCACGAATACTTTGGGATTTTTTGGGCAAAGATCTCAGCGCTCTTTGTTTGATTGTTTGCATCTTGAGGTTCGTCATTGTGACCGAGATAGCCGCACCCATTGGAGTGCCAGTGACCTGTTTGTACAAGCGCCTCATTCGTATGAGTGGCTCCACTCCAGGTTTTTGTGGCCTTCCAAAGATCCACAAACCTAATGTCTCCCTACGACCTGTTGTGGACTTTACAACCTCGCTGAATCGGGCAATATCCAGTCATCTTCAACGGACATTGGCTCCTTCGTCGGAAACACGTCGACTCATGTAAAAAATGCCGGCCACTATGAGGAGCGCGCCTCGCAAATACTTCTCAGCCACAAGGACAACATAGTGTCTTTCGACGTGGTGTACCTTTTCACAAGTGTCCCAGTTCGCCTTGCAGTTGCTGCAGCCGGCGAAGCCCTCAAAAAAGACAGCACCTTGACCACAAGAATCGACCTCAGTGTGAATGGATTGGGCCGTCTGCCTCGAGTTTTTTCTCGGCAGGTTATACTTCACCTTCAAAGGGGAGTTTTTCAAGTTTGCCAGTGGCACAGCAATGGGTGCGGCTATCTCTCACAGCGGCGAAACCTCACGATGGAATGAATCGAACAAAGAGCGCTGAAATATTTCACCAACAGCCCCAAAAGTATTCATGCACTATGTGGATGATTGTTTATGCATTCTCAAGAAATTGGACGTGACTAATTTTTTGGCACGCCCTCAACTGAATCCAGCCGGCCATTCAGTTTATCATGGAATGTAATACGGACGGCAACTTGCCGTTCCTTGATGTGCTGGTGAATCGACGAGGGCAAGATCTGAAGTTTACGATGCACAGCAAAGCAACACACCCCGGGCACTACCTAGATTTTGAGTCCAACGATCGAACGATCATAAGGCGTCAGTGGTTTCGACCCTCCTGCGTAGGGCAACGACTGTGCTCGTCGGAAACAAAAAAAAGTAGAAAAACCATAATTAAAGACCTTAAGAAAAATGGATACTCTAGTAGCTTCACTGAACGTATCTGCGACGCCAAGGTTTCGCCAGACAAACCAGATACCAGTAGGAGGAAGACAGCCTCATCGACTCGCGCGCATCAGCGTTCCCTACGTAAACTAAACCAGCGAAGCACTCGTACGAGCACTGGGAAAGGAAGGTGTGGTGACGTAGCAACGCACCGACACAGCGGCTCCCTGAGAGAACTATTCTTCGCTTCGACCGAGCGGCACCGACACAGCGGCTCCCGTGAAAACCCTTCTTTGCTCGACCAAGTGGCCCCCGAGAGCTCGGATTAACTTACCCGGCTCAGGCGTTGCGTCGTCGGCGAATGTTGCCGCACGATTACACAAGTTCCGCGCAACATTCATTGCACAACATTCGATAATATCCTGGCAATCACACCATAGCACAGCGAATACTGCTGCCTCGTCTGGCTGACGTATCGCCTCGCGGTTGCACCACTTCACGCAACCGCGAGGTAACCCTCGGCACGAGAGTTTAAAGAGGAGACGGAACAGAAGACTGGGGGCAGCGAGAGGACATGGGACCAGCGGCCTGGACAGACGCCGACATCGCTCTTTCATCATTATTATAACTTGGACAAGTAATAACTAGTTAACTTAATAAAAGGTTAGTGTTCTCACCAACCGATTCAGACCATTTTAACTTCCGAGACAAGTCTAAAACAACCTGAGACGCTGCAAAGGTATTCTGGTGGTCCACAAGCCCACGTCCACACTGGGAAGGTTCATGCCAAGACCGAAAGATCGTCTACTAAAAGCAAGGGCACAGGGCATGGTTTACACCATTCTATGCGCAGAGTGCCCCGCAACCTGCATGTATTGCATCATACCAATTATTGAGAACTATCTAGGCCCATAGCATTTTGAATAGTTTTGGCCCATTTGAATAATAACATGTAAGAAAGGCAGTACAATGAAATATTACAGGCAGTACAATGAAAGAAATAGGAAAATAAGAAAAAAGAAAGACAATAAAAAAAGCGTAGAAAATGACTTGGTTAACTACAGCAAGTAATTTATACATTGTATAATAACGACACGCGTAAGAAGCACAAACGTATTTAAAGTAAAACAAATCGTGAACTTAATGACGGAATATGCGGGTGAGTTTCAGGATGGTGGGAGACATGTTGTATTAAGAAATTATAGTATTTTTAAAGCGCTGCTAAAGTTGTATGAATGGGTGACTGAAGATGCTAAAGTGTTCCACATTTAAATTGCGCACGATTGCACCAGTCGCTCGCCGTATACGTGACGATACCATTGTATGTTAAAGTGACCAGATGTGTTCGCCTTGTAAATCGAGTCCCCTTAATTAGGATGTTCGCTGGCAATGATTTCTTTATTTTATGATATTATTTATTAAGCGAGCAGTCTCATATACTTTTAATTTCCAGAAATGTGAAAATGTGAAGCCGATGAAAAATGATACGTGATGGTTGGGAATAGTGGGACTATGTCAAGATTTTGACGGCTTTCTTCTAACATTTGATTAATGGCAAAAGGCAAGTGTCA